>SNQJ01S0013401.1:0-11292 GCA_010110895.2 Picea sitchensis | reverse complement strand
TTGCTAGTGTATCCTCCTCTTGTTGTTCTTTTATACCAAAAATTATGAGGTTCAAGGCTCTTTTGTTACGCTCATGGTCCAGTTCGATTAGCTTATTCATTTCCTCTTTGATGGGTTTGATATCCAATTTTTTTTCCATATTACCAAGGGTCAAATTGTTGGTTAGTTTTTCTTCTAGCTCTTTAATCCTATCTTTCAAGTTGTGATTTTCTTCAACCCCTCCTTCTTAGGTTGATTGTTTATGTTTTTCCATTTCTTGAATTCTGTCCTTCATTTTCTGCATTTCACTCTTGAACCCTAAGAATCTATCCTCTATTTGAGTTTGAATGGTATGTTTTATTTTTTATCAATCATTGCCTCTAGCTCTATTTGGAGTTTTACGTTTCTTTCTTCACTCCTTTTTTCTAAAGTTTCTAAATCTATTTGGATTTTGGCATCTCTCTCTTATCTTCTTTTTTCTACTGATTCCATATAATCGTAAAGGATATATAGGGTGATTTTGGGTGGCCTCCCGTTGCTAGGCTGAGTTTTTGGAATAGGTGGTGGAGTGCTCATATTGAAAAGAAGAGAAAAAAGATGTAACAATTATTATTATGGATTGACATTATCTCTCAAATCAACTTTTACTTATGAAACTTAAAATAAATAAATAAATAAAATATATTTAAATCTCTTTACGTTATATTAAAATTGAATCAATGTAAAAAGTGACTCACCTCATTTCAGATGTCCAATTGCTCAATCCATTGAAGAAGCCAAAAATAATTTCTGAAAACCGCAGAGAAGTCCGGAGAAACTACAGAGATTATTCTGGATAAAAAAGGTAAAAACCAAAGAGAAGTATTATTCTCGTTCAAAACCCCAGATATATAATCTTAGAAATAAAATATCTCCTTAAAAAAATAAAAAAAATAGAGAAGTATTATTCTCATTCGAAACCGCAAATATAATTTCAAAATCGCAGAGAAATATTATTTTTGTTCAAAACCGCAGAGAAATAATTTCAAAAACCGCAGAGAAGTAGTATTCCCATTCAAAACCGTGGAGAAATATTATTCCTGTTCAAAACCGTAGAGAAATAATTTCAAATCCGCAAAAAAGTAGTGTTACATTATAGGACCATTATGATTAGCCCGATTTTAGCCAAGCTTTATGGAATTATTTTGGAAAAGAAGATTAGCCTTTGTCTAGAAAGTCACGGTAAAAGAGCTAAAGGTCAGTCCGAGTTTAGGAGATATCATTCAACCATGGACCATCTTGTTACCTTTAGGATCATTGTAGAGGAGTTCCACAATACTAAAACCAATCTATTTTGTTGTTTTATTGACTTTAGGAAAGCTTTTGACATGGTTCCTAGGAAAAACCTTTGGAATAGGTTGGAAGAGATAAAAGTGCCTCTCGAGTTGAGGGTTGTTGCAATAAGGATGTATGAGAACATTATTGCTAAGCTTAAAAACACTGAGGGCTGGTCAAAAGATATTTACTACAATATCAGAGTCAAACAAGGTTGTCCCTTGTCCCCTACCCTTTTTGGCATATACATTGACAAGTTAGAAGAATGCTTGGAAAAAGAAGGTTGTATCGGCCCTACTCTCACTGGTATAGTAATCAATATTCTTATTTATGCCGATGATATCGTTCTTATGGAAAGGAGTCCACATGATCTTGAAAACCAACTAAGAATCCTCAAGGATTTTTGCTCCAATATGGGTATGACTGTTAATACTGATGATACTAAGCTCATGATTATTAAATCCAATAAGATCCCTTATGATACCTTTGTATATGACAACAACAACTTGGAGGAAGTGACTTCATACAAATATCTTGGAATTGATATTCACCACAAGCTCAATTGGAATTATAGCATTGAGAAAAGGATTATTGGGGGATGGAAAGCTTATTATGGGCTTGAAAACAATTGTAAACCAACTGATATTTGGAGTTTGGATAAGAAGAAACTCCTCTTTGAGACTCTTGTTACACCTGTTATTATTTATGGATGTGAAGTTTGGGGCTGTAGTATCTCTCGTGAATCCTGGAGAAAGATATGGCAAATACAAAAGAATTTTATAACGTATAATCTCAAAATTAAAGGAAATACGCCATATCCCATCCTCCTCTTAGAAACAAGCCTCTTCCCCATTGAGAGCATGGCTATGACTAGATACCTAATGTATAGGAACAAGTTAAACAACATGGAAGACAAGAGGCTACCTAAAATTGCTTCAAAATCAAGTCATAACCACCATCGACTCAAGAGAGGATGGTATAAATATGCCCGGTCTTGGCTAAACTATTGGGGAATCATGGAAGAAACCATTTTGTAGAATAAATATAATCTTAAAAAAAATGTCAAATCAAAATTTAAGGAAAAAATGTGGTGTGATAAAGAGTTAGAGGAAAAATAAAATTAAGGTATTATAAAGATGTAATCAACCCTAATCTAGAATATCAAAATTATCTATCAGTTTTGCTAAGTGTAAAGAAAAAAATAAGCATTGCTAAAATAAGAACAAATTATCACGAGCTCCATAGCGAAACTGGGTGTTGGTAAATTCCTAAAATGTCATGGGATGAAAGAGTGTGTCACCTTTGTGACATTAAGAAGGTTGAATATGAAAATCACTTTCTCTTAGATTCTCCAGTCTATAGCCATATTAGATCTCATTTTCAAAATATTTATGTCTACCTTGCAAAAACCCCAACTGGTCCTCTGAAAGTGACTTGGACAGGATTGGATTTATTCGATTTTCTATTATATTTGAAATAACTTTGTAACACATGTTACACAAAGATATAGGTCTGAAATCCCCAAAGGAGAGAGGCTTATTCACTTTAGGAATTAAGGATAAAAAAGTTGAGTTTAGGCCTCCTTAAATAATACCTTTTAATATCGATTCTTACATCATTTCTAAGAGATCCCCCCCAACCAGAACGGAGAACTGAATAAAAAACTCAAATGTCTAACCATTAGGTCCTGGACTCTTATCCACCTTGAATCTGGATAAAAATTCTTTTAATTCCCCCAAGTGTATTGGACTAAACATGGCTTCAACTTCGGCTTCAGTTACCAGTCTGGAGAAAAGACCCACCACTTTAACTTGGTCACTTGTTGAAGGAGTAACTTGTGATTTGAAAGAAAATTCAAAGTATTTCACAGCCTCAACTTTTAATTTCTCATGTCCATTGTGTAGAAGCCCCAATTCATCTCTAATCTCCTAGACAAACTTTCAATTCCTCCTGTAATTGTCAAAATTTTAAAACAAATTTGTGTTTTGATCACCACTTTGGATCCAGATTGCCCTACTATGTTGTCTCCATAGTTCTTCCTCTTCATTTAATAACATGTTCCTTTCTTGATCAAGATTTTTTAAATATATTTCCTGCTATGGTAATCTTGGTCCTCCCAGAAAGTTATGCAGAGTGGCTTTTATCTCTTCCTCCAACTTCACCAAATGTGAAATAGCCTTATTGTTGAAAATATTTTCCCATTGCTTTGTGATTTTCTTCAATTCTTTGAGTTTCCAGAACAACCTTCTCTATTTTCCACCCTCACAAAGGAATTTAGGGTCATTCCAAAGCTTATGTACCATATCTATGAAATCCTGATCCAAAAACCACTGAGAGTTTAATTTAAAAGGACAAGCCTTGTAGAGTGGAGAAATTTCCAACTGAAGTAAAACCTGTGCATGATCCGATACATATGGATATTCCACCTAGGACCTGTAAATGCCAACATTTGATATAAGTTTTTCTAAAATGAAGAACCTGTCCAGTATTTTTGCAATCAAGTCTGCACAGGAACTACCATTCCTCCAAGTGGGGACAACCTTCCTCGGCTCAATGTCAATGAGATTATTATTTTGAAAGTAAGCTTTGAAAAAACCGGCCAGGGGCCCAATTATGGAGGATCCTCCCCAAATATCACTCGAGGATAAGGTCAAGTTCAGATCCCCCGCAATAATTACGTTTTTAAGAGATAACAAACAAGAATCTGCCAATAGGTTCCAAAACTTTGTCCGCTCCAAGCAAGGACCATAGATGTTAAGCAAATAAATCTCCCTTTTGCTAGCAATACAGATTCTTGTTAATAAAATTCCACTACAGGTGAGATATAGAACCATATAAAAAAAAATTGGGTCCCAAGTAACCAACAGTCCACCTGAATTCCCAACCGAATTAACAACACATCTAACCCAAGTCGAACAAAAAACATGCATGAAGGTTTTGGCTTTTTCAGAGTGTACCAATGTATCCTGTAAAAATACAATATCAAGGTGTGTTCTATCCAGAACATGACAGACATAGGCTGATTTTAGGGTGCCTCCAGTCCCTCTAAGGTTTAAGGAGAGAAATATCATTATTTTGCCCGAGTCAGGGCCTTCATTTCTCTAAGTGCCCCACTATCAGTGGAATTACGAGAATTAGTTTCCAAGGAGGACAATATTGCTGACTTTTTCCGGGCACTCCTAGTCTTTACTGACGAGTATTCTATACCTAGCCCCCTAGACCAGGAGAACTCCTTCCCTGCCCCTTCAACACGAGGGTGCGAAGAGCTAGCCTCCCCATCACAAGTAGCAAAGTCTAGAACAAGTTTGCCAAGATAAATGGGAAACTGAACAATAGAGTTTGGGTCATGAATAAAGGATAATAAAGAGTCAAGAACAACATTAAGAGAGGTTTCATCCTCTTCCGGTTCCTCATAACCAGGACGAGAGGAAGAATCTCCATTCAATGGATAAAGAGACGGTATAGGGTGACCCGATTGACTAGGAACAGTAAAAACAAGTGAGGGAACATACAAGATTACCTTTTAACTTAACTCGGCTAGACTGGCGAAAAAAACAATAGTTTCTACTCTCGATTGATAGACCGCCAGGGAAACCTTATCTTTATGACTCTCTATACTCAATCCAGTAGGGACACTAACCCCCCTGTCAACCACAATGGGCACATTTTCTTTGGAAGTGGAAAGCTTTAGAAAATCGGATGCATTCATAGCATCCCTTTCCCACATCGAAAGAGAAGAATAAGGTGTAGGGAAACAATTTTTTAATTTACCCATCAACGAATCCAAGGACTTTGACTAGATGGAATTTTCCTATGCAAAGTGGAAGGGCACGTTCCCAATGAAACTAGTATCCGGATAAGATTCAGGTGTACCTCTGAACATGGCTATGTCTTCAGGCTCTTCTTCTTCTACTAAGTAGCCTCTACAATCCCACCGCAGGTGACTAGTGCTTTTGCAAATACTGCATCTAAAAGGAATGCCTAGATAGTCCAAACGATGAAGAACGCGACGATGCCTCCACTCTATTTCAATGACTTCTGGAAGATCGATATGTATATCCATTTCAACCAATATTCTACCAACTTTCCTAGATGTCCCAGAAAGGGTTGTTCTATCAATCGAAATAAACTTACCTAGTGAGTTCCCGACGACATGCATAGCTCCTTCATTCCATAGTTGCAGGGGTAATCCAGGTAAAAGAACCCACAAATTTCTAAGATGGAAATATTATGTCAACAGATCGAAAGCGACCCTCCATAGTTTTAGCATTAGGTTGCTACCTCCATTAATCCACCTACTATCCAGTAACGACGAGGAGTCTTTCGATGATTTACAAATGAAGTTGAACCATCCTCTAGATAAAAATAAATTCTCTGGTGTATACCCAAACATGGGTAACCAAGCTTGTTCAACCCAGATAGGGAGCGATGTCTTATATAGGTTGTTGTAGGATAAGCTCCCAACCAGACCACATAATTCCATTCCACGGGTCTCCTCCAGACCTATATCAGACCCTAACACCATTCGATTTACAACCAGCTTGTTTTCCTTCCACCTCCTACGACTTATCCTGGAGGAATAAACAGTTCTAATCACCTTACTCCAAGAACCTGTGAAGCCAATGCCTCCGACCGCTCTAAGACCGCTCACAGATGAGAGATTATCCACCTCCGGAGGAGTATTATACAAGACAGGTAGGAAGTCAGAGAATGAGGGAACTCCACCAGAAATCCTACTATGGGAACATGCTAAAGGAGAAGTTAGATCAATTGATGAGTGATTTAAAGTGTTAGTATGTTCCCCCAGAGAATCCACCATTGCAAAAATACCTTCCTCATGCCAAACACCTTCGTGAGCCACCCGGGCTCCACTAAAACCGTTCAAACTCCAAGACACCAAGCGTTCCAATTATCAAGAATAGTATTAATGGAAGTTGAAATGAAAACAAATCTTGGTAAAGGAACTTATGCCACATGCGCTCCACCTAATATGTTCCAACCACTATCTTTAATACAATTCAGTTTCGAAGAATAGAAGTTAAACAACTGCTAAAATGGAGGCATGACTTATCTTTTAACAATGTAAGCACTAACTAGGTGAGAAAAAAAGGAAAAATGACCCCCCGAGAAGGAAACCTCTAGTACAGTTCCCAAGAATAGCAGTTAAACAACTGCTAAAATGGAGGCATGTCTTAGCTATTAACAATATAAGCACTAACTAGGTGAGGAAAAATGGAAAAATAACCCCCCGAGAAGGAAACCTCCACAATCTTGAGCTCCAGAATTGCAGGTATTCGGCCCTGGTTCCATTATGTAAATCCCACGCTCTTCAAATTTTGGCCCTGGTTAGCTATTATGTTGTATAGCCTATGGACTAATAATAAAATAATTTCTTGATGCTAATAATAATGTAGTAAAGTAAAAGTCTTTCAAATCTCTTAAATGCCATAAGAAGACAAAGAGATATTGGTCAAATGTTTAAGCTTGCATTACACTTCCCCCACACATATAACTGAATCAAAGTCCAACCCCTTCAATTTATTAATATATTTTGATTTACAAACCTGAAAGATCTTTCGAAACAATCAAACATCACCCTTTCCCAATGTTTTTTTTAAATATGATTTATGGATTAAAATTTAAATTAAGTTTAATATAACTAAATGGGTAAAGTAAAAAAAACACTTTTGGCATGAGATATTTATTGTAAAGGGAATTTAACGTCTTCCTAAGACGATTCATGGTACTCACTTCAGAGTTGGGAGCAATAAAGGAATAAACCTTCACATTTGTTCCAACAATGGGAACAAATGGGAAGGTTTATTATGTTTTATAACGCTTTATGAGATGGAGACCTCGGTGGTAGTTTTTGGTCTTATTACGTTTTATAACGTTTTATGAGATGGAGACCTCGGTGGTAGGGCCTTCATAACACCTGTGTATTAGTTTACGGTGATGGCACCCATCCTATTGGCCGACAAGACACATTGGATGGTATTTGTAGTCAGTGACGATATGGGCGTTGCAGACGAGGGATCTGGGGGACGTAAAGGTATCTTCTGTCATGCAGGAGACTTAAATCACTGTACATGTGTTGATGGTAAAAAGAACTACAACCACCCCCCATTAAAGTCTCTAGTAACTCAATTAAACATCTCACACAAGGTGGCGAATTTGGTATCTTTGGGAACTGAGGAGGTTGCTTCACTTTTACCTTCTTCTGAACTGAACAATGAGCTATAGGAGGTTTTGGCCAATACATTGAGGGATGGCGTGCTTGGTTTATTGAACTATGTAGCTCCAGGGATGGGCAATAGGATACCTATGCGGCGTAGTGGCAGTGAGTTTGTCCTTGATAGTGAGAAGGAGTAACTTCACAAGCGGACAATGCTACATAGAGAGGCTACAGGTCAAAGCACAAACTGCACACAGAGGGAGGCTTTGCATGTGAAGGAGACGCATTATAAAAAAGTGACACAGGTTTGGAAACCTAAGAAGGTTAGGCGCTGCCTGGTCATAGGTATGGATGTGGGATTAGAAGAAACTTGTAAAATATCCCTATGCGCGTTGGTAGGGAGGTTTGCATACAAGTCAAAGAGTAGTATTTCGTTCTCTGAGTGGATGAAGTGAACCTAGACACCCATTATTGGGTATGTTCTAGAATACTTGACTCTATCATATGGGTGGTTCAGTCTAATATTTAAGATACCGAAAGATGTTGAGATTATATTGAGTGGTTTTTGGGATTTTGAAGGAGGCAGTTTCATGCTTAAGAGGTGGTGAACGAGGTTTGATCTGGCTACTGAAGTTTTTAGCCTTCGTCATGTGTGGGTTCTATTTCCAGGGTTTCCCCTCAACTTATGGAACAAAAATGCCCTGATGGCCATTGGAAATCTGCTCCTTGGCCGCTTCCTTAAGGTTGACGAAAAGAGTTTACTAGCACCAGATAAACGTATGGCACGTGTATTGGTTGAGTTGGATATACACGCTAGCTTCATGGAATCTCTAGAGTTGGAATGAAGAGGGAAGGTGATGGTGCAGAGACTTGACTAACAAGGATTACCATTTCACTGTAATTCTTGTAGGTGGACAAGACATCTATGCAGTGACTGCCCCTTTTCGACAAGAGGCAGAATATTGAAGGATTCTATGGAATCACCTACCAATGATCAATACATGAGTGAAGGGTATGCTGAAGAAGTGGGGGACTTTACCTTGGGGAGTGAAGAAGACATAATTGAACTCCTCTCAGGAACTTTTATCGGTAAGTTAAGATTCTATTTCCCTTCTTTGTATTTTAAGCTATCATCATGGGAACATGATTTCCTAAAGAGGTATTTTCCTTCTACTAATTTATTAGAGCCCGAGCATGGTGGTTTATCAAAGGTTTCATATGATAGTGGAGAGTCTATCTTTGATGTTGTTGGGAATACTGTGGCCTCGCCACATACTTTACATTCTAATATTGTTCCTAAAGCCATAATTTTACAGACTAGGGGGGGACTGTGATGCTACTTCTTCACGGGTCCCAATTACAACTGAGATGGAACTTTGTTTAGATTGTAATGCATCTACCTCTCAGGTACCTATTGTTACAGAGACAGAACTTGGTTTATATTTAACTACTAACATCACAAACCCAACTCCGAGTGGTTTAGTTAGCCTTGTACCTTTACCAACTTTTTGGGGTTTGGAAGCCTATCATGGGAACTTAGATAATGTTATAAGTGGCAGTGTAACTAGACAAAGAGATGACAAAGGGAAGACACTGGCTTGGTCTTGGGGTATAGGTTTAGAGATTTCTCCTATTAAAACTTGTAGTGCACGTAAAATATTAGGGTCAACATCTATTACTGGTGTTCAGAATTGGGTTTCCACACTTGATATGGGGGTGCTTAGAGCCGTGAAAGCCCTCGCAAGGGAAAAATCATGATCCTATTAACCCTAAACATAAGAGGGGTAGGTGGAACCCTTAAAATTATATCCTTGCATAGATTTCTTACAAATACTAAACCAGATATTGTTTTTTCCCCAGAGACTCTAGCCTCAGAGGATAAGGCTAGAAAGTTTATGTTTTCTATTTTCCCTAATTGGATGATTAATTTTCTTAGCTCTGTTGGGAAGTTGAGGGGACTTATGGTGGCCTGGAATCCTAATATTTTTGGGCTACAACCATTCCTAAGTGCTAGTGGAATTTTATTGCCAGGTACCCACATTCCTAATAAAAAAAGGATCAGTTTCATTAATGCTTATGGGCCTTGCTCGGGCCAAAGACATTTCTGGGAACATATGGATGCTAAAGGATTATTAGCATAGAAGAATATTGTCCTTGTGGGGGATTTTAATTTTACTACTAGCCTCGAGGAAGTGTGGGGTGAGGTGGCCTTATCAGATCCTTTAGCGGAATGTTTCAAAAATATCTTTATTTCAAACCATTTAGTGGATGTGATGCATGCAATGCTACTGCCCACCTGGCGTAATGGCAGGAGAGGACGGAGGAGATCCAGAAAACACTAGACATAACTTATGTTTCATAATCACTCTTATGTGATGCTACTAAGTATAGATCATGGGCGGAGTTCCCATTCGTTTCTGATCATGCACCAGTGTTACTTTAGTTAGATTATGGTTACAAACCTGTGGCTTATCCCTTCAAATTCAATATTGGTTGTTTACAAGAGGAGTCATTTTGTGACCTTGTTTGGCCAGTTTGGAATAACCATCAGGAGATAGAGGGGTATGGAGCACAAAACAGACTGACTAAGAAGATTCCTATAATGAAAGATCGGGTAAAGATGTGGCTAGTTGATAAAAAGAAGAAATAACTTTTAGCATATAAAAGTCTAGAAACGAAGATTGCTCATCTTACTAAGCAACTTCTGGAAAATGATCATTGTCCTGAATTTAGATTATAGTTAAAAACTCTTGAAAATGATAGAAATAAACTACTCTTGTCTAAGGAGGAGCGTTGGCATTTGAAGAGTAGGGATATATGGATAAAAAATGGGGACATAAATACTAAATATTTTAATCACTACGCCAGCTACACGCGGAACAAAAAACATATATGGGAGGTTAAATATGATTAAGGTCAGGCTCATTATGGATAGGATGCCATAAAATTGGAAGCACAAAGATATTTCAGTGCGTTCTATAAAGAATCGAGCATCAATACAATTGAGGAATAGGTGGCAATGGCAGGATTATTTCTTCGGATGGTAAATGAGGAGGAAGTCATGCTATTAGAAAAAAATGTTACAAAGGAGGATGTCTTAGAGGTGTTAAAAGGATTTTCCAAAGACAAAAGTCCTGGCCCGGACGGACGAATTGTGGAATTTTATCTGCATTTTTATGAATTGGTAGTGAAAGATTTACTAGATGTTGTGGAGGAATCACGCTTGACTAGAGAAGTGAGCAGAGATATTGATTCAAATTTTATTGCACTTATTCCGAAATTAAACTGTCTTGCTACCTTTGAGGAATTTCGCCCGATTGCTCTATGTAATCTTTACTATAAGATATTTTAAAAAATTATTGCAAAACATATCAGACTAATCTTGTCTCGTGCCTTGTCTGAGGAACAATTTGGGTTTTTAAAAGGAAGGAAAATGTAAGATACCAGATATAAAATGTATGTAGAACATAAATAAAATGCTAGTAATGGCAGAATAACAACAATATAACCAGAACATTCACCACAATAACACTAAAATGATATAAGAATAACAACAGAAATAACACTTTGAATCTGAAATCAATGTTCACGGGCCTCTTCGAGGGGGCAACCTCCATTTGAGTAGAGCTCTATTACAATAATATCCAAGCTAGGGTTCTCATACCCTTGAATCCTATTTATACTAAAAAGAAGCATCTAGAGGAAGATCATTCTAGAAGCGAAAGCTTCTATTAGGTCTTCTTACATCCTCCTTATTCTATTTTATTGAAAGGCCTTATTAATATTGACCTTTATTACATCTGAATATATTGTTCTACCTATGT
>SNQJ01S0013400.1:59810-86634 GCA_010110895.2 Picea sitchensis | reverse complement strand
GTCATGCATGACACTATGGAGAAGCGGGCCTATGCTCTAGTAAAAGCCCTCAAAGCCTTCAGAACCTACGTCCTGCAGTTAAAAATCATCGCCTATGTCCCCTCAGCTGTTGTTAAAGATATTCTTATCCAACCTGACATAGACGGGAAAAGGAATAAGTGGATAGCCAGGATTATGGAATTCGACCTAGAAATAAGGCCTACCAAATTGATCAAAGGTCAAGGTTTAGCCAAGTTGTTGGCTGAAGAAAACTGCCAAGATCTGGGGATAAGTTTCATGTACGAATGCTTAGGTATTCAACAGGATTGGCTGTCTGACATAGACCCTCAAAGGGAGCCCCCATTGACTCAATGTCCTTGGTATAAGGAATTCATATACTTTTTGCAAGAGTTGCGGCCTCCAGACGGCCTGCAAAGAAAAAAAGCAAGAGCTCTGAAGCTCAAGGCAGTCAGATACTGCCTTATCGATCAAATTTTATACTGGAAAGACCCTCTAGGGGTTCTTTTAAAATGCACGAGTCCACAAGAGGCCGAAATGATCGTGGCTGAATTTCATAGTGGCCTGTGTGGAGGGCACCATTTTTGGAAATCCACAGCCCACAAAATCCTCAGGGCTGGGTACTACTGGCCTACCGTGTTCACTGACGTCTGCAAAGGGGCCAGAGACTGCATCAAATGTCAAAAATTTGCAGGAAAGCAATAGCTCAAGTCTCTCTCGTTAAAGCCGGTGGTGGTTTCAGGACCTTTCCAACAGTGGGGCCTAGATTTCATTGGAGAAATTCACCCTGCTTCCAGTGGGCAGCACAGGTGGATCCTTACTGCTATAGATTTCTTTACCAAGTGGATTGAAGCTATCCCTACCAAGAGTGCTTCCCACAAGGTAATCATTGGATTCCTGGAGGACCTCATCACGAGATTCGGCTGCCCGAGTAAAAGTGTCACTGATAACGCAGCCGCTTTTGGGTCCGAGCCATTGGTCAAGTTCTGCGAGCAGTTCAGAATCAAGTTGATTCACTCCACCCCATATTACCCACAGGGCAACGGTTTAGCAGAATCCTCCAACAAAATCCTGATAATGATCATCAAAAGATTGTTGGAAGGAAACAAGAAGGCCTGGCATTCCAGATTAAAATTTGCTCTATGGGCCGACCGAGTGACCACAAAGAGATCTATCGACGTCTCTCCTTTCCAATTAGTCTATGGAGCGGAGGCTGTTTTCCCCTCTCAGTTAGCCATTCCTATAGAAAAATTCCTCCAGGACCATCAGGAGGAGCCTGATGACATGATCAAAAGGATTCATCAACTAGTGGAGGTTCAATAGGCTAGGGAGCAGATAGTGGACAGAATTTAGGACCATTAGAAAAATATCAAGCAGGTTTTTGATAAGAAGGCCAAGAAGGAGCGGTTCCAGATAGGAGACCTGGTGCTGAAATGGGATGCTCCTAAGCAAGATAAGGGAAAACATAGGAAATTTGAAGCCCTGTGGATTGGGCCTTTCAAAATCTCTGAGACTTTCTCAAATAACACGTACATATTGCGAAGTTTGGAAGGTGAAGAATTTTTCAACAGCCCAATGAATGGGCATTTTCTGAAGAAATGTTTTGTTTGAGTCTCAAATGGCTCCTTTGTTTGTAAATATTGTCCTTTTGTTTCTTTGTTCGTTTTCATTTTTAATTTTCGGCTTAATAACGACTCCATAGCCCAACAACAAGGCATTGGGGCTACAAAATGAGTCCTTAGAAAATCACAGGGACGACTCTATCCCCCGTGGAGCCTAATGTTAGCAACATTACTTGTCTTTGACATAGGTATATCCGGGTCTGCAGGTTGCACAAGAAGCGCCCAAGCGCAGCGCACAGAAGAAATCCATTTCGGGCCCAGGTCAAGCGAGCGAGCGCTCCGATTTCAACGTTTAGGATGTATCCAAAGAACCAGATCAACGGTGGGTGGGAAATCGTGATTAGCAAAGCTTCTCTAAGGTTAGCTTAATGGATAACGCCCATAGCATGTTCAGAAATGGATGACAGTCGTTCATCCCAAAGGGCACGTGGTACGAGATCTGGTCGCGTCGGCTTTTCGGCAGTCGCAAGTGCAAAGGGTGAAGGTTTTATGTATTTGAACATCACGAAACCCTGACAGTGCCAAAAGCGCCAAAACTGGGGCCCACGACATCATGAAGCATTAAGAGCCGTCAGATCTAGAGGGATGCGTGGTGCCATATTAAGTCGTCTCGTCATATCGCTCATCGCGATTTCGATCAGCAAGGATCAACCCCTTCATATTTGCGAATGCCGAAAGCACCTTGGGAATAGGCACTTGGTCACAGTCCGTGGTCACTTGGAGGAAGAAATGAGTTGCGTAAAGAAGGCCAAGGCGCCGAGTTCAGTTACAGAGGGGATCGTCCTGATCTCCAGGCACCATCGGATCCGATCTTCATACTGTTTCTCACCTGGAGTAAATGACGGCAAGAGCGGGTGGTTGAAACCTCCTTTCATTCATTAAGTGAGGGGATGGAGGGTCTGGAAAGACATCTGCCCGAAGAGGTCCTGTGTATCGATTTTCTCAAAGAAATCATGCCGAAGTCCTTGACACAACATAGAAGTTTGCGCATGCTAGCCCAAGCACTTAATGGCTCAACTACCCTCCTTGCAAGAGACATGCGTAGTTAATATGGCGCTTAAAAGAAAGATATCAGTACGAGTTTGACTGAAGGGACACCAAGATTTAGGTGATTGGACACGCCTCTGTGAGGTGAATTTTCCTAGGTATATAGACTCAGGTTTTGTATTTTGAAAAGGGGGATGGTTGAGAAAAGCTCCCGATTGTAAGGTTTTGATGAAGCACTGKTTGCTCTGGTTAATGTATAAGGCATTTGAGCTTTCTTACTTTATGGATGTCAGCTTCCCTTCCATCTCTTTGTTTATTGTGTTAGAASAACTCGGAATTGGAGGATCCAGTCGAGTTGTGACTGTTATAGGATGATGTAGGTTGGATCACTGTAATAGTCACATTGTTTCTAATTAGTTCTTGTGATGTTCTCAGTGTTGAAATGACTTGGAATTGAAGGATTCAGTTGAGTCATCCCTCAGCTCCTTGAAGCTCTGGACCAAGAGGATCTTGGCTTCCGAGTTTTTCGTCCTCAATCTTCCGAAGGCCTGTTGCCCGAGGTAGTATTGCTCACCCTTCTTACAAGTCTTCCTCCTTCCACCCTTTAAGCATTAACTGACAGAAGTTGGATCAAGAACTCCCTTTCTTTCTACATATCAGGCCCAGTTTACCGAGTTAAAGCTATATTTTCTTGAGTCTTTACCCATCTGATCACCCCATTAAACAAATCGTGACATAAAACTGATGGGCGTTGGGCTCTGCTCTTGTAAGCAATCCAAGAGTGACTTCTGATGCTAACAGGGTGAGAGGATAATGGATCCGAAAGAGCAGAGGAAAAAAATAGTTGAGAGATATGTAGGAAGAGTTGAGCTAAGGAAGCATGTAGAGCAAAGGAGAAAAGAAAATAAATAAAGGGGTGAAGAACAGGTAATCATACCCAAGATGAAGAGAAAATAAACCACACAATAAGGGTGTGTGGGAGAAAATTATGTGCCAGAGAGAAGCACAAAAGAAGAGAGGTCATCAAAGAGATGTGGAATTAGGAGTAAAGCATCAAGAGAAGATACCATAAGTAGTGGGAATAGGGACGAAGAAGATGAAGTTAGATCCCCTTTGCTAATAAGAGACATAGTCACGTAAGATGAAGATGGGGCACAAAGTAGTAGTGCTACCACAATAGAAGATAGTGACAAAGCCCTCCAAGGAGTAGAGACTTTGGAACTTATGGGAAGACTCACACGACTAGAGATATGGAGCTTTTTTGGATCCCTCACCAAAGAATATGAAAGAGTATGGAGGAACCCCCTCTTTGAACCACCCCCCTTGCACATTTGTCATCAAGAATAAAGAATTGAATAAAGTGCGGAGGTAAGAGAAGTGGTAGAAGAGATATTAGAAGAAAGGGAAGGAGAAGATAAGAGAGAAGAAGAAATTGAAGTCAGTGACACTTTGGAAGGAAGAGCATCGATATCAACAAAAACTAGTAGTCAGTCAAGAAGACACAGTTCTAAAGCGAGTATGGTGAACCAAGATTCAACTCTGAGGATTCCTGCATTTCATGGGATGGGAAGAGACAATGAAAAACAACATTGGTTTACATGTGAAGCTATATGGTCTGTGAAGAGAGTTAGGGATGAGGCATCCGAGATTGGGCATTTAGAGACCACCTTCAGAGAGAGAGATATGATGTGGTACATGAAGTAGAAGGCTACCATGTTGGTGGGACAAATAAGGTCTCTGACAGAGATAAAGATAGATCTATTTAGGGAATTTCAAAAACTAAGTCAGAATCACATTGTATCACTGAGATCAAGCAACAAGCTGGAGAAACCTTGTGGGACTAGGACAAGCGGTTCAAAATATTGTTGGACAAAATGACGTTTTAGATCCAAGATGTCCAACATAAAGAATGTTTTACTATAGGACTTATATTGCATATTCGCGTCCTGCTCACCCAACAAAAAGTGACAACCTAAGTGAAGGTTTTGGAAACTGCGATGCACTTAGAAGCTACACTAGAAGGTGGAAAAACATCACTAGGGTTGGTGCAGATACTATCTCTGCTTGCAAACCTCACCATGCAACTACAAGATATGACTAAGGATAGAATGAGAATATGTCATGTACTATGTGCCATGCCTAAGGTCACCATAGGAACAAGTGTCTTATGTTGGGGAATTACATAGCAACGGGCGAGACGAATCCATTTTTTAATGGACCACAGACCGAGTGGTGTGAGATTTACAGACAATGGGGCCATATACCTCCCTATTTCCCAACACTACAGAAGTATTAGAAGACCATGCACACTCCATTTTTGCAAGTTTTGTAAATCCATAGGACATGATATGAACAATTTTTTATCACTACAACTGATGTAGGAGCACACTGTAGATGATTTCTGGGTCTAGGAAGAACAAAAGGGTGGAGATCGCAGAGGATTTGATAGAGGAGGATACCAAGGAGGCCAGAGAGGAGGATATGGACGAGGAAGAGGATATGGTGGTGGTGGAGGCATACCACTTACCTACTTTAATTGTGGTGAAGTAGGCCACTTGTTGTGATTGTGTACCAAACAACACACACTCTATGGGTATTGCCACAAAACAGATCACGTCACTGAGAATTTCCTAGACTTGTTGGAAAAATGGGAAGAGAAGAAGAGACACTGCAATATGGTGACTACAGAGCTGCGCGAAGGTCAAAATTCAAAAGAAGAAGTTGATGTATGGGTGGCAACCTGAGGAGGCATATGTACAAGCATGGACCTAGAACGAGGAGAAAGTTCATGTCAAAATGTAGAAGGAAATATCCAAAAACTAACATACGCACCTCTAAAGTTTGATGCAGGGTAGCAAAAGCAGTACTTGTAGGATGCACAGAGGGCACTCAATGAATAAAACACGTGTGAGGAATTGCAACACATAGTGCATAGGGTTGTGGAATAATCTCGCACGCGTGTTGCAGTGCACGACACCGAGGGCATGAGAAGAAGCTTGCGTGTGCGAGGAAGTACAATATGCAACACATAAGACAATGGAAGATGAATGTGTGCACTAAGAGCTACGACACACAACACTTACTGCAAGGCTGAATCGAAAAACCAAGTAAGTTACTTTTTGCATCGTTTCCTTAAAATGTTAAGTGATCCTAAAGATGCAAAGAAATTGACCCACCTGTTAACTAGATGTATGGGGGAAGAGGAGACCACTATGGCTATGTATGCCCTGCTACGATAACGGTATGTGCGCCAGGTAACTAGACAGAAGCGCATGGGAAGATAATTCAAGATGATAGATGAGCTAGGTAGCTACGAAATGGATGGCGTCAGGTTGGAACTAGGATTTGACGTGAACAAATTACCGAAGAAATCTTGGGAGTTGATGGGTAAGACAAACTTGGTGTGGTCTCCTATTCAACTCAATATTTTCAACCAATACAGAATCTATCCTATTGGGAGGTTAGACCAAGTGGAAGGGAACATTGAAGGGGTAAAGACCAAAGTAGACTTTGAGGTGATTGAGATTATGGATGACTCAGACCCCTATCCAAATCTACTTGGAATTGACTGGGCCTTTGATTACAATGCAATACTGAACCTTAAGCAATGACATATTTACTTTTAGACAGACACCTGGCACATTATTGCGTCGTTGGATCCAAATGAGGGTGACGTGTATAACAATCCCATGAATGAGGATGTGTAGATTTCCATCATATAAAATATATATAACATCACAGGGCACAGAGGGGATTATATAAATCCAACATTCGATGACGAACTGAGTTGGAGAAGTGTTTTCTCCTATGAAAAATATTCGGAAGATGTTATGGAAAGATGGAAAAATAAATTGTATGAGGAATCAACTAGGAGATGTGCATGAATCACAAAAGTAGTGTGTTGGATCGAACCAGATTTGTGCAACCTATCGACGTTTGATGGTACAAGCCTGGTAGAAAAATTCTTATCACAAATGACATAGCTAATGCCTGAGACCCAAAAGGGTATAGGCCATGGATGCAGTAGGTAAAGGAAAATCTGCACATTGGTGAGAAACACTCCTTGCAGATCTATAGAAAAGGGCACAAGGGGTAGAGTATAACAAGGTCAAGTTCCACCCTACAACCAACTTGGAATTGATGAACGGTACAAGGGTATTGAAGACCTTCATTAGCACATTAATTTTTGTGACAGACGTTGGAAAACCAAGGTTATTCCTAATGTGCAATATGTTCTTAAGAGACCCATGGACACCATGCATACAATTGACTATGCGTACTAGAAGCCGATGGAAAACTTCAAACCACAACATTAGCAGTGTGCGCAGAAGTCGAGACCATCCCGTGGTTGGTACACTAGTTCAGTTGGCAGGGTACAAACAACATAACCTGACAAATAACCATGGGAGGGGTTGATGAACCAAATTTGACTGAAGAAGCATCGTGGCCCGCCAGGGTTGGATGCATTGCGATGACATACCCTATGCAGGATGGGAGTGCATAATGGACTTGAACTGCGCATGAGTAGAATAGAATTAATAAATGAGTATATTAAGTAGATTGGCACAATAAAGCGCGATGAGATAGGTCATACCTAGAAACAAATTTCGAAGATTCAAGGAATATTAAGGATTAAATGTCTGCGTACAAACTAAAGGATGGAAGAACTAGACACGATAATTGGCTACTTGGAAGAAGGTGGATATGGAAATGGAGAGAAAGACCACTAGTGCTCACACAAGTGATAATCGCATGGGGAACTGAAATCGATTGTGGCAATAATTCCCCATGGTGCATAATGGTTATGGGAGGGAAGAGTATTGCAAGTTTGCATTAACAATGGGCATAGACCTTGATAGACAAATCAGGGGTCGGGTATTATGGGGGGGAAGTTACCCATTGAGTATTTAACATACAACGATACTACTCCCGCTCATTATTTTCATAGAGTGAGCAAAGTATTGAGTTGAGAGTCAAATGCAATTTGCCCCGGACACTAACAATGTTACAGTTTGTAACAAAGCTCTTGAGCAAAGAGGGGCATCACAACAAACTAGAGACTCTAAGAAATCAATAGAGATAATGGATTCCAGGAGTAAAATTCAATCATAGAAGAAAGTCCACGCGACAAAAGACCAGTTCATTCCTGTGCCTAAGCTACCAACCAATGTGAGTATTAGAGGCCCTCTATTCAAAATGTTTCTTAAACTGAATATGTAGAGTTCAATATACATGATGAAGAGTAGTTCTCGAAACTGTAGTTTGATGCCGACGTAGAGGTGATTACATGACTAGATGGACGACTGTGAACTATCACTGAGGAATAGGCGAAGCCTATGAAGTAATCAAGGATAATATCTCTACTGGTATTCCCACATTTCAAGTGCAGTAAGTCCATCAACTGGTGCGTACGATTCTTACTCACCTGCTTGTATGGAGGGGTCCTATGGCTCGACAAGCCGTATCAGGTTGACACCGACACAAAGAGCCTAGTGTTGGGCCTCCCTATAGACAGAGATGATCCAACAAAATCAATAAAAACTAAGGATGCAGTGCATGAGGAAGTGTACGCTAAGTATGGTACACACAGGGGATCGAGAGGAGTGGTGATCGCAGAAATACATGACCACAAAGTCTGATTTGGCACACAACTACTTGCCTGCAAAATGTTGTGCAAGTACCTCAAGGATGAGTACCAATTGGGGGTAGTCGTTACTGTAGAATTCTTCTTTGAGGGAGTTAGGATGGCTTGGGAAAGATACTTACTGAATGAGTTTGTACATGATTTCTTGGAAGCTTAGGATTTTGACATGAAGTTTCACTACAATTGGGTGTTATTGCTTTTGGCCATGGTATTGGGTAGGTGTTATACTTTTTGCATGTGTGTGGGGGTGTGTTTCGATGTACGTGTGCATCGAGTGCTACCCAAGGGGATACCTAGGGGGGGGCAGGATTGGGTCCCCCTAGCTACGTGAAGCATTCGGTTCTGGGTAGCACCCCAATTTTTTTGCGGGGCAGTTTTTGCTATTTTAACGCTTTTTTTTCCGCTATTTTTAGCAGTTTTCTAAATTAATCCTGAATTAAGGGATTAGGGTTTTAGTAGCTGTGAAATACCTAAAGTATAGTATATATTGTAATTTGAATGGTGAAATTAATACAATAAAGATTTGAGAGGTGCGACACCCGGTCAAGGATTTCAATAGAAACCTCAATGTACTATGTGTATGAGGCATTGATTAATTTATGTTTTTCTTAAGAATCTATATGCATTGTTTTACTTCACAGGTTTAAGAATTACACGTGGTAGTATGGAAACCACCATGAAACCGTAATTTTAACACACATGCCTCGTTTTGGTTCTTGGAACAAAAATTCTTAGAGCTGCAACATACTAAGGATAGGAGCATCCATGGTGAGAATAACACTACATTTGAGCTATGGTTTACTGAACTTACCCAAGCGATTAAGCCAACACTATGAATACCATACAACATCATGAATAGGTATGGGGACTACGTCCTGTTTGAATGCACTTTCCATAATGTGTTCATTTTTCCACATGCATATTTGAAGGTCGATACCAAAATGCTCCCTTTTTTCATAATCGAGGAAGACATTCAACGGGTTGTTGTTGAGTGGCCAGAAAAATTGTGGTCTATGCCCAATGACAATTTAGAGAAATTAGAGACAAATACCAAGAGATGATAGGGGAAGAAAAGGGAAGAGAGCACCCAACTGAAAGGTAAAGAACAAGTGGGTGAGTAACGACATGTTGTGACATCCCAAGGAAAGGGAAAATGACAAATAGGTCAATGAAAGGTGCACAACTATAAACAAGGAAGTTGGCATGGATAAAGGGCCCAAGTGGTATACATAGACAATACCAACAAAGACACCACCTATGTGGAAACCATGCACAACACTCAGGCTAATTCTGAGCCCTGAGGCTAGCCAACAAGAGCGCATGTCAACTCCACTGCAATAGAGCGGTAATGCTCCCATCAGAGATGAGAGCGCCTTGAATTTCACTGTGCACAAGGTGATAATTGATAAGAGCATAAAAAAGGTGTTGGAAACCAACACTCCAATGTAGGATCTTGGGCAGGCTTCCACCCCATTCTTGAGCATAATCAAATAAGTACACGTTGATTTTACTATGCAACAAATAATGAATAGAGTGTCATTGCAAAAGTTAGATGAAATCTACAATCAGCTAGAGCTAGGTCCAACAACCAAGTCCGCCCCCCAAGAACATCATATGATAGAAAGCATGAATGATGCTACATCCCCGCACAACATTACCGAGAGGAAATTGATGCAATTTAACCCATTAGTTTTCATGGATGTTGAGCCATCTGCTACTTGTAACATCCCCTCTATAATACCCAGTTTAATTTATGTTCAATGTAGATATAAATTCTGGCTACGACCAAACGATGTATATGCAAAATGTATTTCTAAGTTTTTAATAATAAAATGTGATGCCAGCTGGTAAGGGGCCATGGACAAAGATGGGGCTTGAATTAATCCATAAGAGAGGGGAGGGTCTAGGAGAATGTCTAAGAGAGGGGTCCAAGGGGGAATTACCCATGTCTATTAATTCACCCACATTCCTGAATTTTATTATCATCATGTATTAAACTCTATTTTTCGAATGAGTGTTCCCAAAGCCAATCATTGAATGCATGTAAGAAAGTGGGTGTGAGAAGTCACATCCCATAGTTATTGGGAGCATGGGGGATGAGTACAATCAGCTTGGGAAAGTGTGTGAGTTAAGAAAGCAAGCCAAAGGAGGGGAAATTCGTATGTGCAGTTACAACAACCTTTAGACAATCAAGTTTTAGCATGAACAACAAGTAGAGGGTAAAAATAGAGCTTGGAGCTGGAGAAACCATGGAGGGTGTATTCTAGAGCATGTTGAAGTGTTTTGGAGTTGAAGACTAAAGAGCCAGGTTTTTAGGCCTGAAGAGTGAACTTTGGAGTGATTTGCACTGTAACAACAAGTGTTTGTTGTTGGTTGGTGGTACTTTTCCTGGCAGTGAGTTCCCATGAGTTCCTAGAAAATATATTCATGGTTACGTGTGATAGAGAGACCTTGATAAACTAATGGGATGCCCAAGGGATCGATATCAATGAAGGGGTACATTCCTTGGGTTGGACAGGTCGAGAGGAAGAGAGCTAGTGGAAAATCAGGATAGTTGTAGGAGAATACCAATGGGTTGCGGGTTTTCTTAGATGTGAGTGGAAAGTGGGAGACCACCCTCTTTTGTGGATTGCTAGCCCCAGCTCGGGGGTGACTTGTTGTTGAGATTTGGAACAACAAGTATATGGTTGGGTGGAATTTCCGTCCCAAGCAACTAGTTGCACAACAAAATTAAAAGATAAGTGTTTATTTGTTTATGTGTTGTATTTATGAGATAAATTGTTGTGCATGAAATCTGTGTATGAAACTGATTTATATGTCATTGTAATAAGTTAGTATTTGCATTCATGTGTGATTTTAGCATGTTGTATATGCATCTAATTAATGGTATCAGACAATAGTTAAATCTGGTTGTAGTTCGACATTAATCTCTTGTTCAAATTCAGATCAAGCTCTGCGTGCGTGGTGAGGCTAGGTCGCACGCCCTGGTGTGTTCTCTACTTCAGGAGCTAGCCTCCGTAGACATGACCTCAGGAGGGGACCCAGAGGCCCCTCCCCCCCTTCCCCCTGAGATTACAACCTTCATAAAGTTGGTAGCAGCCAGCAAAAAATGCCCAACGACAAGAATACAACAAAAAATTGTCAAAAAACTGGAGAACATCCCTTCAGTTGATCTTCCAACTGAAGAACCATGCAAATATGCCTTAAACTTAGCCGAATAGGGACTCATTGGACAGTTCAATGGCCTTTTTCCATCCCCCAAAACAGTGGAAATGTGGATACAAAGGAACCGATGTCCTCTAGTTACTAAAGGAATCAGAAGTCATCTTGTAGGAAGGGGATTCTTCGCATTCATTTTTTACAATGCAGAAGATAGAAATCTAATATTTAGGAACGTACCATATTTTATGGGTCCCTAGGGTCTATACCTAAACAAATGGATGCGTGATTTCGACCCGACGCAAGATGTGTCATCGACAATACCAGTCTGGGTGCACCTCCCCCATATGCCTCTGCACTACTGGAACCTAAAGTCTCTAGAATCCATTGGTAACTCCCTCGGGAAATATATTGATAGTGCAGAGAGGAAGGACTAGTACTCCTGTGCAAGAATATGCGTAGAGGTATACCTTGAAGTTGGGCTCCCAAAATACATTCAATTAAAGGTTGTAGATTGGTCTCATATCCTAGAACTGGACTATGAACAACTCCCTTTTACATGTAGATATTGTCACATATACAGACACTTTACATGACATTGCAAAAAGAATGTTGAGGAAGGCGGGGAGAATCTGACAGGAGATCAATGGACACTGGTTCACAAAGAAGGCCCTCTAAAGAAAAACAATAGAATCAAAGGGAAAGGGGTGCCATTGGGGAAAGATACTCCCAAAATAGAAAAGTTCCAAGGGGAAGGGTGTATAGTTCCTTCAAAAACAAAATCTTATAAAAAAACTTTTGAAATTCTCAACTTAGTTCTAGAAACTCCATCTCCAATGGCAGAGGAAGCAGAGAAACAAATATTCCCCCTTGAAAATGAGAAATTCAGTGCAGAGACATCCCAATCTGGTTCTCCATTAGGAATCTCCTCCCCACCCTCTTATGCAAAAATGACATAAAAGAAACCACCAGAAAACTTTGGATCCTCGAAGGAAGAAAATTTCAAGATACCCATGAAAAGAGCAAGAAGGAAATCTCATAAGGAAGCCAGAGAAGAAGAAGCGGAGAGGAAAAAAATGCAAGGAAGACAACCCACTATTGAAATTTCCATCAAGAGAAATAACAGAACCAGGCCCCCCAAAGGAGGCCTCATCCACCCCAACCCCAGTAAATAATGCATGTAGTCTCTTGGAACTGTAGAGATTTGGGGAACCTATCGAACGCCGAAGTAGTCAAAGACCCCTTTAAAAATGAATCTCTCGAAATCCTCATGCTCCAAGAGACAAAAATTGAAGAGGAAACTCTCTTAGAAATCAACAAACTGAAATGGAAGAAAAATGCAAGGAAATCCATGAGCGCAAGGGGCTCCTCAGGCGGTCTCGCAAATCTATGGTCGAATGAAAAGTTCCATCTTGAAGGATCCTTCGAGACTCAACATTGGATTTTCACCAAACTCCATCACTACTCAAGTAAGATCACCTTCTCTCTCTTTGATATTTATGTTCCTGTCCTTTATGCCGAAAAGAAAGAATGTTGGCAAACTCTATTAGTTTGTTTAGAAAACTAGCTCCATTTGAACATCATTTTAGCTGGAGACCTCAACATAGTCTTTGAACCAAAATAAAAGAGAGGGGGAAACAATGGTAGGGACCAAATGCTACCTTTTGTTGAGGAGCTAGCTCACCAATGGGATATCCTAAACTTCAAGCCCATGAAAGGTCTCTATATTTGGACAAATAACAGAGTTGGAGCGGACCACATCTCAGCTCATTTGGATCATTTTCTAGTTCAAAGCTCGCTCTTGATGGAAAAGAGGATAATCTCATCCAAAATCCTCCCTAAATTGACATCTGATCACAAGCCCATTCTCCTAGAACTGGAAGAGGAAGAAAACTCGAGCCCAATACCTTTCCAATATATCCCACTCTAGACAGAAAAGGAAGGCTTCTCAAAAACTGTTAACTCAGCTTGGTCCACTCCAGTAACGAGGTCTCCCAGCTATGTGTGGGAACATAAAATAAAGGCAATGAAGCATGCCTTAAAAGAATGGATTAAAAATCCAAATAAAACCCCCTCAATTCACAGAAGAGAGACTTTTCAGTAGTTAACAGACTTGCAAATGGAAATTGAGAACAAGGATATTACCAACCAAGATTTAGAGAAGGACGATAAGAAGAGTAACAGAGGATTAAATATCGTAGCTCGTGGCTAAGATCTGAGTATCATAATACCACTTTCTTCCACTGACAATACATAGCCTGAATCTCTAGAAACCATATTTCTTAAATTGCCTCTGTAGATGGGTCGATTTGCAAAGGTTCAGCTCAACTTAAAGAGGCAACATAAATTCATTTCCAAAATCTTTATAAAGAATATGGAGCTAATTGTGAGGAGGCCACCACAAAATTTCTCTCTCGCATCCCCTCCCTGGTGAGCAAGGAAGACAAATCATCCCTCATGAAGCCTTTTACAGAGGAATAAATCTGCAATGTTATTTGGTCTATGGAGCCTGACAAATCCCCAGGGCTAGATGGATTTTCAATCAATTTCTATAGAAACTGTTGGGAAATAATCAAGATTTATTTGCTAAGAATGATAAAAGAATTCCAACAAAAATACAAAGTTAGAGGTAGCGTTAACTCCACATTTCTAGCCTTAATCCCCAAAGAAGCGAATCTGGGCTCCTTCAACAAATTCAGGCCTATCTCACTATGCAACACTTCTTACAAAATCCTCTCAAAGCTAATGGAAAACATGATTAAGCCTCTACTAGGGAAGTTAATCTCCCCCGCTCAAAGTGGTTTTGTTAAAGGGAGACACATTCTGGACAATGTAATACAGGTGCAAGAAGAAATGCATTCTAGCCATCAACGCAAGGAGAAGGGGATGCTCATAAAACTTGATATGGCAAACTCTTTCGATCGGGTAAAACTCTCATTCCTTTACAAAGTCCTTCTTTCCTTTGGTTTCAATTCATAATTTGTTAATTTAATTAAAGCTTGCACCGAGAAGCCTTAGATAGCCCCGCTAGTAAATGGCAGACCAACTAACTTTCTCCAAGCCTTGAGGGGTCTAAGGCAAGGTTTCCCCCTCTCCCCCTTCTTGTACATCTTAATGGAAGATTCACTTAGAATAAAGCTAATTGTTGGAAAGAAAGTTGAGACTGTCCCATGCATTAGGCTGGTGAAAGGATTAGAACCAATCAATCATGCCTTATTTGCAGACGACTCCCTTTTTCTGGGTGGAGCCTCCATAAGGATAACTCAGACCTTTAGTAATATCCTTCAAAGGTTTTGCAGAATCTCGAGAGCTCTCATCAAAAACAAAAAAAAGTGTAGTGTATCGGTGGAATGTCGACCAACAAACTATCCAGCGAATTTTTCACTTCCTGGGATTCTCAGGCTATGCCTCATGGGAAATAATAAAATACCTCAGACTTCCCTTAACTCTGGGATCTAATAAATCATCGTTGTGGACAAAAATAATAATCAAAATCAAGTCTAAAATAGAATCTTGGGGAGGACAATGGCTCACAACTATAGGAAAACTTACTCTTATAAAATCGATCCTCTCTTCCTTTCCAGTCTATCAGACATCCTTCCTTTTGCCTCCAAAGGCAATCCTGGTACAAGTTTCAAATCTGATCCAAGACTTTCTGTGGTGAGGAGGAAAGGGAAATTACATCTTGTTAATTTGGAAATTGTCAAACGCCCAATCAATGAATGAGGTTTACAAATTAGAGATCCTGGTCATGCCAACATAGCTTTAGGTGGAAAAATTATTTGGAAACACTACTCAAATTCCATACACCCAATAAGACAAATATTAAGGAGAGAATACCTCCAAGGGAAATCGATGAGAAATTTACAGGCAAAAAACACCATCAAAGGAACACTGATCTGGAACCTCTGTCGCCCCGGGCTAGACTTCTTCCAAAACTACCTGTACCGAATCCCTAGAAATGGCAAAAAAACGTTGATATGGAGAGACAACATCATGGACCATCCCCCCCTTGAAAATTCTGGAGGAATTAAAGGAATTTGTGAGTGGCTTAGTCAACACGATTTCATTAAGTTAGTAGACATTTCCTCTTGGGATGTCTCAGGTAATTGGTGGTCTTGGGTATTCCCTGAAATCCCAGCGCATCTACAAAATCAAAAGAATATACTCATAAATTTGTTGACCGATTTAGCTGTTGTCCACTTGCTCATGCCAGACAAATGGGGATGGGGAAAGAACATGAAATACGCTGCAACTCAGGGTTACAACTCTCTCCAATCACTCCAAGTGATGATCAAATCAACATCTCTCTGGAAGAAGGTATGGGATCCGATTGGTCTTCCAAAAGTAAACTTCTTTTTTTGGATTCTAATGCACAAGAAAGCACTGACAGGAGAAAACATGATACCAAGAGGTATCATTGAAACTATGGACCATTTTCTCAAGAAGCTTGGAAGATCACCCTCAATGGTCACAAAGTCACAAATCCATCGCAGACTACAATTACAACCCTTTTTTCCTCTTGGAAGACGAGATATCCTCAAGCGATACAAAGGAAATCAATATGGCAAAGAATTTGGCAGGCCATACTGAAATATTTATGCTGAAAAATTTGGCTAGCTAGAAATGATCAGATCTTCAACAACATTTTGCATTCTCCTTTGATGGTGGCCATTAAATCAAAATCACTCCTCCTAGAAACAATGACATATCACCCTCTCAAGAACAAAATCACTCTCCTTCCCAAAGAAAAGAATTGGCTAGGAGATTTTATAACCCAAGACAGGAAAAAGATCAATGCTCGCCCTCTAAGCACTCCAGGTTAGCGTTTAAGAGAAACATATGCAGTATTTCAAGCTTGGTGGAGGAAGCAAGGCAAAGTAACAATATTTTTCGATGGTGCCTCCAAAGGAAACCCAAGGAAACCCAAGGAAAGCAGGAGCAGGTGCAATGATTTACTCGTCTGATGGCCAAAGAAAAGATAAACTCAGTTGTGGTTTAGATCGAAGAACTAATAATCAGGCTGAAATCCTTGGGCTGTTAAAATCCTGCCAGATAGCATGGGAAAATGGCATTAAAGAAATTCAAGTTTTTGGGGATTCAGAAATTTTGATAAAAAAAATAAACTCGGAAGATCACTTCAACAACCCAGCGCTCAACAAGACTCTGTAGATACTGAGGTATGTGCTGCAAGAATTCTGCAACTCCCACTTCTACCACATTATGTGAGCATCAAATATGGAAGTAGATGAAAAGGCAAACATGGGTTGTCTCTTGTCTCAAGGAACATTAAAAAAAAATAAGGAAGCACCTACATGGACTTCTATCCCATAGCTTTGGGAACACCTCAATTCTTGGCAATGAAAGAAAGAGATATGTCGTATCTAAGAAAAGTGGATTGTTGTTCATTGTAATGATGGTTGTTTAGGCCTTGGCCCAATTGGTATCTAATCAATAAAAAATTATAACCGTTTTAGTGAAAAAAAAATATGGTTGTAGTTCGTAGTTGATAAGATACATGAAATTAGTTAGAAGTAAATTATAATTTTTATGATTTTTCCACATGTAATCGTCTTCAGCTAGGTTGGGAGACATTACAGTATGGTATCAAAGGCTCTGGTTCAAACACCAGGCTTGTATGGGCCAAGAATTAGTGTGAATTGGGAAAATTCATTGTTACAAATTTTGTTTGTAACAAATTTGGGGAAAAATGGACAAAAATGAGAGCGAAATACCCAAATTCATGAGAAAATACAGGTTGGATATGCCTCAAAACCATCAAGGAAAGGTTTAATGGAGTCAATCTGTAGAGTTGCAGAATTAAAATTTGACCTAGAAGGTTGAAAACCGTGTTTTGATGGCCACTGTAGAATTGGACAGAGTTTAGTGAATCGACAACGAAGATCATTTTTTATCTCAATATCAATGGCACAAATTAATTTTGATAAATTTATAATTTATAAGGATTTTAGAGTTTCCTAATGTATGGAAGATCAACGACTAGGATTCATTTTCGACTATTTCAAAAATGGATCAAATTAATTGTTTGCATTCATTTCTGTTCGTTATGAGGTTGGGGCCGATCAACGACCATGATTCAATTTTGGAGGTTTGCGAAGTGGAGTAGATCGACGATACATATTCATTCGAGATTTTGTTGAAAAATATCTAAATGTTGAAGTTCAACAACATAATTTGTTGATGGTTGATGGTCGGATCGAACGGTTTGGTGAAGAGTTTGGATTTGTCCAAGAGAATTTGTCGACAACCAAATTGACGAAGTGTTTTAGTTTCCAACGAAAGTTTTGGACGACCAATGGTTTTTCAATCGAGCAAGAGAAAACACCGATGGTCGATGGCCGATGGTCGGTCGATTCAGTGAGGTGTTGGTCCATGCAAAATAAATGGCCCATGGAAAATGAAGGAAAGTGGGTGATGACATGTCATGCCACATGAACATTCACATGTCATGCCAAATCAATCAAAGTGTCATGTTATATTCTATGTGTCATGCCACATCAACATCAACGTGTCATTCCACTTCAACCAATAAATGGTCGATGGTTGACAATCGGGTTGGCTGAATTGGAGAAGTTTTTTTGTTAGTCAAGCAGAATGGTCGATGGTCGATGGTCAAGGGTCGGTTTAATTAGTAAGGGGTTTCATCTGCTAACAAAGATCGTCGAAAACCAATGGATGATGGTTGAGTCGATCGATTTAGAAATGTATTACAAGTAGTTGCCAAGATAAATGAGCGATGGTCGATGGTCGATGGTTGGGCATCAGGGAGATTCATGAGCAAGTTCAATTTTCCAAAGAGAATAGTCGTTCGATCGATCACCGATGGAACTCAGATCACCGGTCTAGATTGTTTTAAGTTTCCGATCGACGATGGGAATTGATCCGCGGATTTTGTGAAAGGATTAGTGGATCAATAGATAAGATTTCATCTGATTTGAAATCGACGACTCATATTTAAAGGTTTTTATAACAATAAAAAGGTAAATTTGTATGAAATTTTGAGGTTTTTGAAGGTCACAAACTTGCGGGGCGATTTTGAGGCCATAAACGACGTTTTTAGGAAATCAAAACCCATAAGAACACAGTGTATCAAGGTAAAATTACACTCATGGTAAACTTTGTATCTACATATTAAATAAAAGAGCTCGAAGAGAGATATCCAATGAGCTACTCCGGGCGCAAAATAGAGCTTGTGTGAGAAAGTTACAGTTGAAACAGTTAAGGTAAAATTTCAGCACCAGTTTACTTCCAAAGGGTATAAATCCTTGATCATAAGTTCATTTGGGGAAAATGAGTAGTCTATGGAAATATTATGATCCATAGAAGACATCCATGGAGCTAGATTTGGAATTAGGGTATGTAAAAATGTGCGGCTAGAGAAAGAAGACACATGTAGGATACATGGATAAATTAGTAAAAATAGTCAAAATATCTTCGGACCATAACTTTAAGCTCGGAGCTTGGATTTGAGCAAAGAAATAGTCATTGGAGATGTATTGAGGAGGAGAAGACATATCTATCCACCCATAATTTTGAATTGGGCATTAAAAATTTATCAGATAGTAATAAAGAGATTTGTGTAGCAGGTAGTGAGTGGAAAATTACAGCTTGAAAATGTTGTAACTGTTCAATCAGATATGAGAATGAGGCACGAGCACAGTCATTGGAGAGTTGTTTCAGAGAAGAATGTGTCTAAGGAATCATATATTTGACTTAGTGCATTGTTTTCTTTATAAATTGGGATGAATAATAACTTGTATTCTAATCAATGAAATGTTTTATAGTATACATGTTCTAACAATTATTCTCACATGCACATTTCTTGCAGAATTAGAGGTACATGAAAACAACTTCGATTCACATATGAGGATTGGAGTTATGGAAGATTCCCAAGGATCTCATAGTCATGAGGAGGATATTGGAGGCTTGCATGTCAACATGGGAAATGGTGAGTCATATTCTAATGCAAGAAGGGATGGGAAAGAGCATGTAACTATGAAAAGCTTCCGTAGGGAAGTATAGAGCTATAGAGTAGATAATGAAAGGATTATGAAGGATAAGGAAGAGATACTTCAGAGTTTGAATATATTTCATAAGAAAGTCAACAAAGACTCTAACACCAAATAAGCAATTAGTGCTAAATAAGTGACAACACCTAGATCCCAAAGTAGAAGTGATGATCATGGGAATGAAAGACAATCAAGAAGAATGAGTAGGAACCATCATTCTTCAAGGAAATCCACCAAAAGAACTCATGCAATTTTAGGGCCAGGGAGAATCCAAAGTGTGTCTCTTAACCAAAGGCAAAGGAGAAGGCTTGAGGCAGACATCTTGCAAGGTGAACTCAGGAAAATTAAGCCACAAAATTTAAATGGTGAGCACAAGAAAGGAGAAGAGGTTGAGGCCTAACTGTTGGAAATGAAGAAATATTTATAGATGCATGATTACCCCTCTAGGGTAGAAGCTATAATTGCAAACTACCACTTGCAAGGAAAGACAACCTTGTGGTTGGATCAACTTGAGCAAGCTAAGCACCTTGATGAGAAAAGGATCTCATGGAGGCAATTATAAGGATATTTCCAATATAAATATTTTTCTGAACATTACTATGAAATAAATGTGAAAGAGTTCTTTGAACTCAAGTTGGAAAGCATGACATTGGATGAATATGATAAGATATTATTTGAGTTGTTGAATTATGTTGACTTCAAAAAGGATGAGAAAGTCAAAATCCAAAGGTTTAGAATAGGGTTACCTTCTTTCTATAGTGAAAAGATACAATATAATAACCCCAAGACTTTGGAAGAACCCATAAGAAGAGCAAATCAGGGGAAGGTAAGTTTTCCAAAAATCTTGGAATGACAAGATTAAGGGTAAAAAGGATGAAAGGCATAACGGTTTTAAGGCACCCTTTTTCAAGAACAACTCCCAAGCATATCAACGAGGTTAGTTATCCCAAAACGAGCACAAGAATCTAGATTCATTTGGCAAAAGGCTAAGGCAACAACATGTACAAAGTTGGGGATGTGAGGGAAATCACTTATATAAGGATTGCCCTCACAAAGGAGAAAGAATGAGGACTGTCCACAACATTCAGGAGGCTAAAACAATTGAAGACATGGGAGGAAACATGCCAAGGATTTATGTAGCCTTGGATAACAAGAAGGAAAAATATCAATACTCCATGATTGAAGTGGAAGGTAAGATTGATAAACAACCCATAACAATTTTAATTGATTATGGGGCTAGCCATAGTTACATAAACTCCAACATTGTTGAAATATTTCACTTGCAAAGGAGTAAGAATAATAAATCTTAGTTAGTTCAGTTAACCACATGAGATAAGAGGAAGAACAATGAGCTAGTTAAAGATTGTCCAATATATATGAATGGACTCAACACAAGGGTAGATGTGGACATCATACCATTGAGTTTATATGATTGTTTAATTGGCATGGATTGGTTGGAAAAACACCATGCTTTCGTAGAATGTTACAATAGGACAATCACTTGTCTTGATGAAGGAGGGAAACAAGACAAGGTTTAAGGCATTCCAAGAGTTGTAGTTTTTAGAAAGATTTTAACTATGCAATTGAAAAAGAGTTTCAGGAAGGGATGTCACATTTTTGCAGCCCGTATGGAAGAGGCAACAAGAGATAAATTTGCAAGCATTGAAGACCATCTGGTCTTAAGGGATTTTGAAGATGTTTTTGGGGAAATCCCAGGATTGCCACCAAAGAGAGATATTGATTTCTCTACTAATTTGGTTCTAGGAGTTGCCCCAATGTCCAAGACACCATATAGGATGGGCACACCAGAGTTAAAAGAGTTGCAGATGTAGCTTGAAGAATTGTTAAATAAGGGGTATATACATCCAAGTGTGTCACTTGGGGAGCCCCAGTGCCATTTGTAAAAAAGACAGATGGAACCTTAAGACTATGTATTGATTTTAGACAACTGAATAAGGTCACCATAAATAACAAATATCCTTTTCCAAGGATTGATGGTCTATTTGATCAGTTGAAAGGTACAAGAATCTTTTCCAGGATCGAATTGAGACCAAGCAATCATCAAGTAAGGATAAAAGAAGAAGACATCAACAAGACAACATTTAGGACAAGATATGGGCGTTATGAATTCACGGTAGTAACATTTGGACTATCAAATGCCCCGATTGTTTTCATGTTCCTAATGAATGGAGTGTTCAAGGAATACTTGGACAAGTTTTTAATTGTGTCCCTCGATGATACACTCATCTAATCTAAGTCACAGGAATAACATGAGAAACATTTAAGAATGGTGTTGCACATTTTAAGAGAACATAAATTGTATGCTAAGCTATGTATGTGCATGTTTTACCAAAATAAGATTCACTACTTGGGGCATATAATTTTAGTAGAATGGATAACAGTTGATCCTGAGAATAAAGAGGCCATCAGAGGATGGATAGCTCTAAGAAATGTCACAGAGGTCAGATCATTCATGGGTCTTGTTTGTTATTACCGAAGATTTATAAAAGGTCTCAAAGTTTGCAATCCCAATCACCTCTTTGCAAAAGAAGGTAGTGAAGTTTGAATGGACTTCCAAGTGTGAAGAGAACTTTCAAAAGTTGAAAGACATCTTGACAAGTGCATCAGTATTAAATATTGCGGATCGAGATGAAGAATTTTTTGTGTGCACTGATGCATGCAAGAAATGACTCGGTGGAGACCTCAATAAAAAACATCACATGGTATGATATGAGTCCATAAAATTAAAATAGCACGAGAGGAATTATGCTACCCATGATATAGAGTTGGTAGCAATTGTGCATGCACTAAAAATGTGGAGACATTATCTCGTGGGGAGGAAATTTGAGCTAAGGATAGACCACTTTGGTTGAAACATTTATTTGGACAACCAACATTGAATGTTAGACAAACTACATGGCTTGAATTCCTTAGTGAATATGACTTTGAAATTAAACATATCAAAGGCAAGGAAAATCAAGTGGTTGATGCACTCAATAGGAAAATTCATGAAATGAATATTTCATCCATTAGCATGTACATGACTAATATGAAATATACAATTATTGCAGCAACAAATTTAGATCAACAACACTTGAGAATAAAACAAACATTACAACAAGGTAATTTTCAACAAAAAATTATTTGTTATGACCTGAAAGAAGATGAAATTCTCATGTACAAGAGAAAAGTATATGTGTTGAATTCCAATGAGATGAAAAATGCAGTGTTGAGGGAAATACATTATGTGTCATATGTTGGGCACCCAGGATATCAAAATACAATTGTAGTTGTAAGAAGCCAATATTTTTGGCTTGGAATGAAGAAAGAAGTGGCTAATTACATAGTTAGATGTCTAGAGTGGTAGAAAGTGAATATTGAACATAGACATCCAGATGGGTTGTTGCAGTCATTGCCCATTCCATAATGGAAGTGGGAAGTTGTCACAATTGATTTTATTACAGAGTTTCCCACAACAATGAAGAAACATGATTCCATCATAGTGGTGGTGGACAAATTAACTAAGGAAGCACATTTTATTCTAGTGAAGACTACACACAAGGAAACAAATATTGCAGAAATTTATATGAAATAAGTTGCTAGGCTACATGGAGTGCCTAAGGAAATAGTTTCAGATATAGATCCAAAGTTTACTTCCAATTTTTTGGAAAGGTTTGTTGAAAGGCTTTGGGACAAATATAAATCTTAGTACAACGTATCACCTAGAGTCATATGGGTAAACAGAGAGGAATAATAGAATAATTGAGGAAATGCTTAGAATGTGTGTGATAGATCAACCATCAAAGTGGGAAGATTGTATTCATTTAGTTGAAGTTTCTTATAATAATGGGTATCAAGCCTCATTAAAAATGAGTCATGTTTTAGGCATTGTATGGAAAAAAAGTGTAACACACATGTGAGTTGGGATAATCCAATAGACAAAGTAGTTGTTGGGCCAGATTTTTTGAAGGAAATGGAAGAGTAAATGACAAATATCAAGCATAATTTAAAGGTTTCCCAGGATAGGTAGACAAGTTATGCAGACAAGAATATAGTTTTTAGAGATTTCAATGTGGGAGAACATGTGTTTTTAAAAGTGAAAGTGAAGAGAATTTAGAGACGTTCGTTGTGATTAGGAAGTTACCCAAAGTTGGCATCAAGATATTGTGGACCTTTTGAAATCCTAGAAAAGATAGGGCCATTTGCATACATGTCAACATTGACTGCATCCATGAGATTGTATAATGTATTTCATGTATCATTATTAAATAAATAAGTGTTTGACCCTAACCACATAATTTATTAGACTGTGATCCAGGTGGAGCACGAAGGGGATTTCTAGGTGGAACCAATATACATCCTGGACTAGAAATTCAAAGTTCTTAGGAACAAGGCCATAGGGATAGTAAAGGTTCAATGGACCTTCTATGGTCCCGAAGATGCTACATGGGAGCATGAAGAAAGCATGCGGGAGGAATACCCATAATGTTTTGTCAATTTTGAAGATAAAAGAATGCAAGACTCTGTTTTGGAGCAACTAAATTTATGAAACCATATCTCACAGTCCTAGCCAACATATGTTGGGGGCCCTGATAAAATAATAACACATTCCTTGGGTTAGCCTTGATAAATGAATGAATCATTCCTTAGGTCTGTGGGTTGAGAGGAACATGAGATTTTGGTTGGACTTGGTGTTGGAGTTGTGGAATTGTAGAATTTATTTCTTAAAGTATTCTGATGTAAATTTGTATATATATGTATATCGACATAGTGTGCATAAAGGATGACACACAATTGTATGGGAAGGGGAATGTAACATCCCTGATATAATCCCTAGTTTAATTTATGCTTAATGTAGATATAGTGTGTGGCTACGACCAAGTGATGTATAGGCGAAATGTATTTCTAAGTTTTTAATAATAAAATGTGATGACAATTGATAAGGGGACATGTACAGAGATGGGGGATGAATTAATCCACAAGAGAGGGGAGGGTCCATGAGAATGTATAAGAGAGGGGTCCAAGGGGGAATTACCTGTCTCTATTAATTTACCCACATTCCTAAATTTTATTATCATCATGTATTAAACTCTATTTTTTTGATTGAGTGTTCCCAAAGCCAATCATTGAATGCATGTAAGAGAGTGGGTGTGAGAAGTCACATCCCATATTTATTGGGAGCACGGGGGTTGAGTACAATCAACTTGGGAAAGTGTGTGAGTCACACACGAAATCCAAAGGAGAGGAAATTTGTATGTAGTTACAACAACCTTTAGACAATCAAGTTTTGGCATGAACAACATGTAGATGGCAGGAAAAGAAAGCTTGGAGTTGAAGTGACCATGGAGGGCGAATTATAGAGAATGCTGGAGCATTTTGGAGCTGAATATTGAAGAGCCATGTTGTCAATCCTGAAGAGTGAACTCCAGAGTGAGTTGCATTGTAACAACAAGTGTTTGTTGTTGGTAGTTTTCCTAGAAGTGAGTTCCCTTGAGTTCCCAACGGAGGGATTCTTGGTTACCTGTTCCAGAGAGACATTGATAAATTAATGGGATGCTCAAGGAGATGAGATTAGTGAATGGGTACATTCCTTGGGTTGGGTAGGTCAAGAGGAAGAGAGTTGGTGAAAAATCCAAATAACTATAGGAGAATACTTGTGGGTTGTGGGTTTTCTGAGCTATGAGTGGACAATGAGAGACCTCCCTCTTTTGTGGATTGCTATCCTCAACTCAGGGGTGAATTGTTGTTAATATTTGGAACAAAAATTCTATGGTTGGGTGGAACATCCATCCCAAGCAGCTGGTTGCACAAAAAAATTAAAAGATAAGTGTTTATCTATTTATGTGTTGTATTTATGAGTTAAATTGGTGTGCATGAACTCTGTGAATAAAAATAATTTATATGTTGTTGTAATAAGTTATTAGTTGCATTCATATGTGATTTTAGCATGTTGTAGGTGCATCTAATTAGTGGTATTAGACAATAATTAAATTTGGTTGGAATTTGTAGTTGATAAGATACAAGAAATTAGTTAGCAATAATTTTTAATTTTTATGAGTTTTCCACACATAATGGTCCTCAGCTGGGCTGGGGGACATTACACTACTGCAAACCCTCTCTCATTACCATACGTTGAACTAACATTGGTGCATGTTCCTTTATAGGACTTGCAGACATATATGAACCAGATAATGAATGAAATGGGGTACCAACACCATATACTCAACCAATCCTATGTCGAACTACAACAAAAGCATGACCAAGAAATTACTGCACATAGGGACACCCGAGAAAAGTAGAACCAGGAGATCGTGGCCCACAAAGAGATCAAAGCTGCACACAATGAGATTAAAGCAAGCCATGAAGGAGAAATCATCACTCACAAGGCATTGATCAGTGTAGTTGACAAATTTTATGTCCATGTGTCGAGTACAACTAAAGACATTCCAGACCTACTTGGACCACGAAAAACTATAAAAGTAAAGGAGAGAGTCCAATACCTACAACAACAAAACTTAGAACTTCAGGAGAAGCTAAAGCATTCTCCCCACTTAAAGGAAGGGGGGTTGCAACAACAAATTTTGTCGCAAAGGAGGCACTAAAAAAGGGACAAGAACACATAGTATATTTGTTGGGGGTGGTTGAATACAACTTCAAACTTTGGACGCACCTCCAAGATGCCCCTGAAACCAATATAATTGATGATTAGATCCATGAAATTGAGGCCTAGAACAAATAGAAGAAGCAAACACTGCCCTCCTTACCACCAATATAATGACAGGAGGCCATGACAAAAATTGCCACCCAAATTCAAACGATTATGTTTTCCCACACAAAGCAACCAAAGTTTTTAGATATTATACTTGACCCAGTTAAGAAGGCTCAACTACACCATTACAAACTAGTGGATGCGCAAGTAAAGGAAACCCTAATACTCCAATTTGGGGAGCATATCAAACTTACCTCACCGATGATCACGTCAAGTGATGTTGAGGAATTTTGCACAAAGATGAAGGAGCTAATAGAAATTTTTGATGAGGTCAATGGCCATTTCAAAGAATTCATCGAGCCAATATTCAAGATGATGTCATCAATATTCTTTGTCAATTCATAAATAACATCATTATCTCAAGGACGAGCCAATTAATAATGTAGGGTGCTTGTTGGCACCTAAGGTTTGGCATAGGCTACGTGTGCACCACAAGTCATCACTACGTGTGTGCTCAAGAATATGCACTACACGGTGCCAAGTTTCATCGTCTACACTAACCAAGGATTTACTATGCATGTTGTTATCACACAAACTGTCGCTTGGGCAAAACCAACCAAAAGTGTCATTAGTGTGACACAAGTGGGGAGTAAGAACCACTATCACCTTAGTAATT
>SNQJ01S0013400.1:46391-57912 GCA_010110895.2 Picea sitchensis | reverse complement strand
GGGATTTCATTCCCCCATGGAGATCCAAAGAGCCTTAGTACCTCCATGAATGACATCACCAAGAAAGATCCTACAAAGATAAACAAGGTATGCCCTCCAAGGGTCCAGAAGTCATATGAATCATGCCAACTAAATCAATCTTAATACAAGATCCACCCAAACAAGTACATCAGGTCCCCCCTTTATAATTAAACACATGCTCAAAGACTTTATGCAATTTACCAAATTTAAATATGGGAGAGTTATCAAAAGGTCCTATCGGTTAGCCAATTCCCCAAGTACATGAGTGTTTCTTGTGTGAACCCTATCTAGCCCATGTGATGAATGTGAGGTGGATAATGGATAAACTTTTGGGCATGGGGTCATTTAAATGCAAGGGTCTCATATGGTCTCATTTCCATGGGTGCCTTTGTAGAGGCTGTGTTGCATTCTTGAGTTACCTTTCATTTGGGGCACAACCTTTTTCCAAGCCCTATAATTACATTTTTTTTTATTTTCTTTAGATGATTTGCAAGTCCCCTTTACAAGGTTTATTGATTTTATGCATTAAATGTGTTTCCTTCCAAGTGGGATACTTATAAGTCCTTTTCAAATAGGTGAGGCTCATTCACACTCAAGACTTAGGGTGGGCACCTAGAAAGGTAGAGCTCATGTTTTTGGACTATGGCTTTTATTTCCCTTTGTATCCCTGCCACTACATTTTAATCGTGGCTTATTTTTTCTTTTTATTTATTGACGCTAGCTGCGACAACCTTTGGGCCTTCGTCCCCTTCTTCCCGTAAGAGAATGAGGTATAAAACCTTTTGGGTTACATGTAAGCACACAACACAAAATAAGAGGATACATAGAGGAATGAAGATGAAAAGTGATAAAATATGGTCGAGAATGGCACGACAACCCATAAAGAAGGACCCCCAGTAGCACCCCTTTCCCCGAGGGTGGAAAATTTACTAGAAACTTGAGGATAACCACCAAGGTGAAGAATGGTAAAAAGCATAACTTCTGAGAAAACGTTTCATAATAAAAAATAAACATCTAAAACTTATCCAAATTCCCCAAGTATTAAAACGATACTCACCATGAAACCTGACTAGTTACCTCATGAAGCAAGACCTGTTGCCCTCTGTGGATCAAGTCAGTGTGGTGGACACTACTCCATTGTTGATGATGATGGTGAAGCATGGTGAAGAAGAGGGGCTTTGAGGGATGTGTTGTCCATCCAACTCTCGACACTCCATGTCTGCAACCTACGGTCCTCAAGACATCATCTCCTTAGTTACCCCTAGGCTGGGGGGGGGATAACACATGCAAACCCATTTTGTACTACGCCAAAGGACTTAAAGAGATCACATGCATGTCAGATCCACAAAGATCTTTAGGAATCATTGTAACTATTTTTGTAACAACCTGACTAGTCATGGTCGAGGTTGTGGATGAGCTAACAATTTTGTTATGATTGCCACGCTCCATGGAAGATATGGGGGGGTGCATGTATATATGCAAGGGTTGGGTTTTTATTCACTAGAGTGATCGAGTGGTAATATAATGTGTAAGTTGTAGATGAGTTAGAGCTTCGATTCTATTTGGTATCAATTCATATGTTCAAAGATATTGTGTGTGAATATGAGAGAGAAAATAGATTTGAGTGCATGTTTTTTTTTGTTTTGACTGCCAATGCATCATGAGCAGGATTCGACCTATGTGTATGGAAATGTATTTGACTTCCTTTGAGCTTAATCAATAAATTATGAAACACATTTATCTTTGCATCTGATGAGTTATGGTCTAAATGTATGCATGTCTTATATTATTCCACACAGTAAGCTTGTGGTAGTTATGAATGGTCGAATGACTGGTTCGTGAAGGTTTCATATATGTTTTATTCCTTCACACCCTGCACAAGACCGATGGTTTATGTGATTCTCATGGCATCTTGGGTGAGACCTTCTTCAGTCCTTGAAGATTGAATATGTCGTTATCTATGGGATTTTGTTGGTAAACACTATTGAACCCTTGATTTGAAAACCCCCATTCTACCCAATAGTAGATTATCTCTAAGAAGAAATGTGACCCCTATGCTCATTTGTAAAAATCCCATGACAAGAGGCTAGAACTATATTTTAGAATAATTCCCCAAAAATCTAAGAAGCAAAACCCATAAAAGAAATAATCCTAATTGTAGCATGATTAGTGTTGGGCGGGAATGCTTTATTGAACAAAAAAAAGGGGATCCTTGCTAAGATAAAAAATTCTTAGTTGGTGCCCTATTTTGGGTTCTCTTTAGCTTGTTGGAATGAAAATTGGCTACTTGAGTCGAGATTTATGTTGGGGAAATGATGCCCCTAGAAATGCATTAGAAAGCCTCGAAAAATGTTCCAAAATATCATGAACCAAAATATGTCAATATCGAGACCCTTTTTTATACAACCCCGGGGGTGGTATTTGATCCATTTATATGAGTGCGAGTAGTGATATGTAACATTAGATGTTCAACCACTACGTCCATTAGATAGTTAACTGAGAGAGAGAGAGAGAGAGAAACTAGTTGTTGAAATGATGCCCCTAGAAATGCATTAGAAAGCCTTGAAAAATGTTCCAAAATATCATGAACCAAAATATGTCAATATCGAGACCCTTTTTTATACAACCCTGGGGGTGGTATTTGATCCATTTATATGCGAGTAGTGATATGTAACATTAGATGTTCAACCACTATGTCCATTAGATAGTTAACTTAAGGAGTCATAAAACCAGAGAGAGAGAGTTCAACTAGTTGTTGCCAATGTTGCTTAGCATTTGGCTAGTTCCATGCATTGCCAATGTTTCTCAGCATTTGGCTAGTTCCATGCTTAGCAATTGCCCAATTGAAATTCCATGCATTGCCAATGTTTCTCAGCATTTATCTAGTTCCATGCTTAGCAATTGCCCAATTGAAATCCCCCTGGGTGAGGAGAGTTCAACTAGTTGTTGCCAATGTTGCTTAGCATTTGGCTAGTTCCATGCATTGCCAATGTTTCTCAACATTTGGCTAGTTCCATGCTTAGCAATTGCCCAATTGAAATTCCATGCATTGTCAATGTTTCTCAGCATTTGTCTAGTTCCATTCTTAGCATTTGCCCAATTGAAATCCCCCTGGGTGAGGTCACATTACTGTATGAATGTTGCTCAACATTTGGCTAGTTCCATGCTTAGAAAGTGCCCAATTGAAATCCCCCTGGGTGAGGTCACATTAGTGTACACATACATCTTCACTCATGAATTTGGGAAAGCATCCCTTGGGTCTTCCCACAATTTTTTCATTGGGAAACACACACGAAAAACACACAAACACACACACACACACACACATGCACATCAAACCCATATATTGAACCCCCGAGGGAAAACATTTACAAAAAAGTGTCCCTATCTAATCTTATTTTAATAGCTTTGTTAACGAGGATCAAAATGAAAATTTATAATTGAGGTAGTGAGGAGAGATAAAACTTGTCGTTCACTCCTTTCAAAAAGATAAAACCCCCAACTCTAATGGATGGCTGGTTGAGTTTCACATAGGATTTTATGATTTGATAGAAGAGTAACACAAGAGTCAAGAAAGTGTGGAGAAATATTGGGGTCCTTCAACTCTACTTTCCTTGCTTTGATTCCAAAAAAGGACAATCCTTTGTCTTTTCAGGAGTATATGCTCATATCTCTGTGTACATCCATTTACAATATTATAAAAAAACTCACAACTCTTAGAATGAAGCATATCCTATCAATTGTTGTCTCAAAGGAACAATTTGGAGTTTTAGATGAAAGGCACATACATGATGTTGTTAGCATTGCACAAGAAACCTTACATTATATAAACCCAACAATACTTATTCCTTTGTTATGAATTTAGACTTTGCAAAGGCATATGACAAAGTAAGTTGGTAATATCTCGAGTTGTTACTCACCCATGCTAGTCTTAATCTAGATTTTGTAAATTGAGTATAAGTATGTTTTTCCATTGTGTCATTCTCAATGTCAATAACTAGATTATCTTCAATATTTTTCAAAATTTTCGAAGGGGTTGGGACAAGGATGATAATTTGTCTTCGTTAGGGATTCTAGAATATCCCACATTGACTCTGTGAAGTGGAAGGATAGGAAGCAGTGCCTCACTCCTTCATTGTTCTCCTTGCATAAAAATATATGCATGGACCTTACCAAGACCTCATTTGGATGTTATCCAAAGTTAGAATTTTGTTTTATAGAGCCTACCATACGAATATTGAGCCTTGAGGGGAATCTTTAGTTTCCATGCTACTATCCACCACTAATGAAAACCCCCTGCCTCATGACTTGGAAAAATTGATAAGTATCCCAAATTTGTTGTGCATGGTCCTGTTGATGGGTTTGTTGACCAAACTAGAGAGTATTGTTCGTCTCTTAGCCTAATGGATACAACAACCAAGGCATGTTTGAATTACCTCCATTCTTCTATTTGGGCACCTACCAATCCAAACTCTTGCTTTGATTTCCATCTCAATTTCCATAGAGAGTGAATGTTTGGAGAGTAGGTATATGTGAAATAATGATAACCACTTTGATTTAAAATTCATTTTACTTATTCAAATAATCTATATATCCATTTACCTCCAATCCATGGGTCCCATCCTAATCTGACACTTTTTCCATTTCCAATTATCCAGACTAAAAAGATGTGGATTAGAGAGAACAATGACTTTCCAAAACATTGATCCATTGGAGTATTTGTTTCATGGGTTTCTTATCCATCCTTTTGTGGATAGAGGCTCTATATAATTTTTTCACATGTTTTGTTACTAAGGGCCATTTGAGGAAATGAGATAGCATAGACTTTTTGTTGTCAATGCCTTCCCAAATAGGAATATATTCTTGAATCTCCAAACTCCCATTACCTTTGGTTTTTCTTGTTGTTGCCATTTTATCAAGTTCATCCCTTCCTTTTATTTCATGTCTGTCCATGATAGCTAAAAATATTTTTCCTTATCTTATTGAGGAAAAATTTTGGTATGTAATCCAACAACCAATACATAATAGTGGCTTCAAGAAAATATTTGACTAGTGTTAGTATTCCACCAAGGAATAGGCATTTTTTACACCACATAACTAACTTTGTTTTTAACCTTCTTGTATAAACACATCCAATCCTTGACACCATAGTCATTTCATTTAATCTCAAACCTAGGTACTCATACCCACATGAAAAGGGTGTTCTTTGAATGGTAGTAAAATTCCGATGATCTGTTATTTGAAGGGGTTGGAACCGATTACATATTATAGTGAGTTTGGTGGCATTTATCTCCATACTTGTTGTTTTCCCATGTATGTTTAACATTTGTTCATATCCCTTTGGATCTCTTATGGAACCATTTCCAAACATTAGAATATCATTCACAAACAACATGGGAGTGAAATAGAGATTTTTTGTTGCCTATATTTCTTTCAACGCTCCAATTTCCTTTAGATGATTCACTTGTTTGCTTAAATTAGTATCTACTAATATAAACAATTGGGAAACACGGGGAATTTTTGTCTTGGCCCTTCAAAACTTTTGAAAAATCCTAAAGTTGAGCCATTTATCAACATTGAAAAGGACATGAGCCTAAGATATAAACAACTTACTTTGGCATGTGCCTTTGCGAGGCCTAGCTTTGTAGCGAAGGCAAAGTCTTCTTGGAATCAACAAATAAGTCAGGCACATACTTGTGTGACATGGGGTCAATTTTGACTGCTATGATTATCACCTCCATGCGTGCCCACATTTTCCCACATNACCTCGCCCTCGAAGTCTTATTCTTATTCCTATCTTGGGGACAACCTATTGAAAATAAAGCATTTGTGCTCTAACTATCCATGCTTTTCCACCTCATCTTTTCCAATAACAAGGAAGCAACTACATCCTCATACGTCAATGCAGATTTAATAGTACTACCAATTGCTACAACCAGATTGTCCCAGGAGTCTGGAAAATAACATAATAAGGTAATACATGCATCTTCTTCTACACAATTAATATCAACAAAGACAAGTTGATCTACCAGAGTATTGAAGAAATTTAGATGCTCTGTCACAGAATCTCCACCTTCCATCCTAAGATGATACAACCTTTTTCAAAGAAATAATTCATTTACTAGGGACTTTGACTGATGAAAATTCCCTAACTTATCCCATAATGCCTTGGTTTTAATTTCTCCTGAGACATTAAGTAGCACTAAATCTAAAAGACAGAACCAGATTGTACTCCTTGCCTTCCTCTCCAACTTCGTCCGGTCTTTTGTCGACATACTCGTAAGTGGAGTACCAAGATCCACAACAATGGGCCACTGGTTAAAAATTGAGAGAGAAATAGATACACAAAGAAATCATGCACATAAATGAACACTAGAGATTTACCCTAGAAACCCTTAATTGGGAAACCAACACCTAATATATATTTATTAACCTTGGCTAAGTCGACCAAGCCAGGCCAACACTAGTCACTTAAGGCTACTTAAGGCTTATTACAATGGAGTATCTCAAGCCATTAAATAGGCTTCATTAATTACAACCCTAATTCTTTTACCAAAATTAGATTACAATGCAAAGACATGCATGGCCTCAAGATAGCCATGCGAAGACATGCATGAGTGGATATAGCCATGTGAGAAATGCATGGTGTGGAGATAACTATGAAAATATATGCAAGGACATGCATGACGTGGATATAGTCACACAAAAACATGCATGACATGGAGATAGACATGCAAATATTCACATCAAATACCATGGGCCCATAAACCACCAATGATAAAATCAACAATGATTGAATCAAGGTTATCTTAACCACTTTATGACTGAGTCAATATTAACCCAACATTCCCCTTTTAAACTTGACTTGGGATAAACACCTACCCCCTCAAAGTTTATAAACTAGGTATCATGAATACAATATGCCCCCCTATTACCTAGGTCTATGTCTATACTTTATATGATGAACCATCAAACCAAGGGTATGCACGCCTAAATAGGTCTTATAGTCATATTTCCATTTACATGTGATGAAATCCAACTCCATAAAAATAATTAAAATTGTATGTACGAGCATGTGATGCTATGAAACATCAACCTATTTCATTTCAAGCATCCCTTCTGCTTCAAGTACTTATCTTACCAGTGTATGCCTAAGCACATGATGCAAGAAGCATCTACCAACTTCTTTACCAACATCCCTTCTTGTTCTAAATATAATGAGTCAAAGCACTCATTCATCGAGTACTTATTCCTTAATGTACCTCCACCTATGCTCCATGTTGATCCACTATACACCCAAGCAAATGATGCAAGAAGCATCTKCCAACTTCTTTACCAGGATCCCTCCTTGCCTCAAATACAATGAGCCAAAGAACTCATTCACCGRGTAGTTATTACTTAATGCACCTCTTCCTATGCTCCTTGTTGATCCACTAGATGCCCAAGCAAATGAGGAAAGAAGAATCTACCAAATTMTTTATAAACATCCTCACTGCTCCAAATACGGTAATCCAAAGCACTCATTCATTGAGTATTTCATCATCATTTCTCTTCTACTTATGGTCCACATTGATCCACTATATGCTGGAGAAAATGGTGCAAGAATCATCTACCAAATTATTTACTAGCATCCCTCTCCAAATACAATGATCCAAAGAACTCATTCATCGAGCACTTCATCCTCAATGTGATTCTACCTATGCTCCACATCAATCCACTATATCATTCACCATGGTTGCAGGTATACATAGCTCTAATACCATGTTAAAAATTGAGATAGGAATAACACAACTATGGACACTAGAGATTTACCTTGAAAACCCTTAACTGGGAAAACCAACAGATAATAGATATCTATTAACCTTGACTAAGCCGACCAAGCCAGGCCAACATCGACCACTTGAGTCTACTTGAGGCTTCTTACAATGGAGTATCTCAAGTCATTAAATAGGCTTCATTAATTACAACCCTAATTCTTTTACTAGAATTAGATTATAATGCAAAGACACTATGATCCCAGAGGAACAATAGTAGCCACGTTTTCTTGGGGTCTCAACACAATATCTAACAATCTAGCATAAGCCTACACTATACCAAGGGGAATTCAATTAGCCAAGGAATCGAGAGGTAAATCATTAATTGGTTTAGGAGATTGCCTTGTGGTTATCAAAGTCATGATCAATGTCTATATCCTAGTCAAAGCAAAATTAGTAATGGTAATTTACAAATCCAAATAAGAGGAAAACACTTTGGAAAAGGTCTCCTATTATCATGTGAGATGAGAACTTAACCATGAAGCATATTATTGGGCCAAAATGGCCTCCAACTTAACATTATGCCTACGTATCCAAGACAAGGTGAGCTCTCATTATATCATTCCCTAATCTCATAATTAGTATCATATCATCCATACTTTAATATCCACATGGATCATTGCTAGGTTAACCATTATAGTAGTATCAGGATGAGAGCTTTCAGAGGATAGATCCCACCCCCTCCCACATGTGAATGTCACTCTCATTTTTGTGTATTGAATGTTTCAGTTTGAATTTGTGAAAGCATCGTGGGACAAAGGAATTTGTATCCATGTGAATCGGGAGAATCCACAGTCGAGCCCACCTAATGTTAGGCCTCCAAGATAGTGGACTCAAGAAAGAGGTCGAGGATCTTGGTTATATATTGAATCTAATGAATAATTTTTTAGAGCTTGCTTGGAAGGCCGACGTTTTGGGACCTGGCTCCTAGGTCTTGTTTTTTGTTTTCCTGGTTCTTTGGTGTGTTGGTTGTAGCTATTTGCACTCAAATTACTAGGTATTTCTCCACTCCTCTTTATTATTAGGTGGTTTCTTTGTTGTACCTTGATTTTGGTCTTCCACACGTAGACTCATAAATCCATACACTCTAGCTAAGGGTGTGATCACTGCTATGCAACAAATCCTAGGTAACAACTTGTTGAGGGGTCCAAGATCCTTTTAACTCAACAATAGGAACCAAACCCACTTAAGAGGACCAATTAGACTTGTAAGTGTTTGATGAGTGGTAAGGTTCTCTAGATTTGTGATCTGGATGGAATTATCGATGGGCTTTAATTGTGATTGACATATATGTATTTTTTGTTACGCCTTTTCCTCAGGCTGTGCAATTCTCTTTTTAGTCCTTTTCTAATGTTTATAACAAAATAAAGATAGATCTTTAAACTAGATGACAAAGGGAAGCAAACTATGTGTTGGGGGAAGGTTGGGTTGCAGGATAACATTTATACCGTAGCATGCAGAGGAAGAAGTAATAAACTACTTCAAACTAGAATTAACACCATTTTGATTAGAAAACATTCAACATTGTTTGAGATAACAGTTACAAAAATAAAATATGCACGTGACAAGAAGTTAGCGCAAGAAAAAATATTTTTCAATGCTCTATAATCAAACACTGGTTAACACAATCGATTTCTATTCATCAACGAGAATAAAAGAATTGTTGCAACATTATAAGATATCGTTAAATAATAGATACAACAACTCTTAATAAATACAACAACAACTATTGAATCTGAAGACAAAGATAATCCCCCTTGATCCAATCACATTCACACCTTAGATGATAGAAGTGTATTTGGTTCTAAACAAAACTTCTTAATTAAAATAACTTGCACATAAATAGTTCTCTTACAAAATTTCATAAAAAGGTTTTTCTCTCCAAAACCATCGACCTCATGTCCAAGGTCGATGCCCTTATTTATAAAAAATAACTAAACTAGAAATAGATACTAAAGTTGTGTTAATTTAAGAAAACACCACGTGGTAGATTCTATCTATATGTTCTCTTTTTCTTCTCTTTTGATCATCTAGTGGTTTTACTGAAGTGGATTGTTCTTCTCATACTCTGACCACTTGAAGAAGAGATCTCCACATGTATTTTCATATGGGAACCTGCATTGATCCATCAGAGCGAAGAGGACCTCCTTTATCTCTATTACCCTTTCCTTATACTTGATTACCTTGACACTTAAGCGTTGTAGGACTACAATATATTTAATCGGGGGTTCCATGAACTTATTCACTTAACCCAGGATCATGCTTGAAATCTGTGAAATCTCTTCTTCCCATGCAAGGTCTTTCTCTTCATGTTGTTTAATTATGTCATGCAAATCGACGAAATGATATGGTTTACCAAACTCCGATATGTCAATGTTCCTCATTTCTCGACTGATTTTCTCCAAAAAAAATTCACACTTTCCCCATCTTTCCTGATTTTTTCGCTGAGGTTCTTGGACCATGCTCAGCCAATGTTCAACTACCTTCCTTATTCAGGTGATGTTGCTATCCATCAGCAGTTGGATGCCATGCTCTTCTGTATCTCGGCCCTCATGCACTTCGTTGATTTAGTCTATCCATTCTAAGGCTTGATGTGCCTTTTCATACCATCTATGCATGTCTTTACAAGTTGCCATCCCCATGAGGGTATCTTCTTGGAAATCAACGATGCAAGTGGTGAAGAGAACTCTTTCACTTGTGAATTGTGCATACATTTCTTAGAACTCGCATTTCAAGAGTACTACCGCTTGTGTTGAATTTTGGTAGTTCTCCGCTTGATGTCATAGATGGTCTAGTTATTTCTTCATGGCAACCACCCCCCTTTTATCTCTTTTTTCCATGTCTAAAGTAGCATCAGTTATGGCCATGTTTTCTCTGATTAGCTCAATCATCTTAGCACTTTATGTGTCGAACAATGTCTTCTATGTGGTTATGAAAAGTGTGCTATTCGAGCGTGATATACCTTTTCTTGATTGCTCTTCTCATCACAACTTTCCTTTTCCTGTCATAAGTAATTTCTTGTATATTGACGACTTCATCTACTAATTTAGGAATCTATTGATCTCCCCAGGGCAGAGTACTACCTAGGCTTCCTGCCATGTAGAAGTGTTCTATGGCAGGTTCTCTTAGTTCCTTATCAAGGGAAAATTTTGTATGTTCTGGTAACTTGGCCTCCTACTGGTTCTCATCGACTAGTGGAGTCTTGGTCCTAGATGGGGAAGTAGGAAAATGATCGACATTAGTTGGGGTTTTGACCATTGAGATGTCGATTTTCGACTATTGCATTTCTTCTTCTTGTTCACCAACACATAAATAATTCTTAGAGCTTCCATTCTGAGGCCGTGTTCCCAGTTGATTGAGAAATTCAGTTTCCAAAGTGTTCCTAGACTCATGGCTACCTTCCTGTGGATTTGATATCAAAACATCGAAAGCTGGAGTAGATGTTTCCCCTGGTTCCTCCTCTTTTGTCATTGGTACTGGGGTTATGTGTGAAGCTTATGAACCCTCTGCATTGTCATATATGATGATCAAATCTATGAGGACAGTAGACATACCCGTCCCACTTGATACTCTTGTTTACCTTGGCTAAGCTATAGTAGTCACCAATGATCCTGCCTATGGTGACATGGGGTTGGGATTTTCTTGGTTAGCGGTCTCCTCTGGTGGAATTTTTTGTGAGCCATTTA
>SNQJ01S0013400.1:17786-35926 GCA_010110895.2 Picea sitchensis | reverse complement strand
TGGCCTCTGTCTCGGTCATCTGGTTGAGCTTGTAATATGTGTCTAGCTTCTATACCCAAGCTCTGGCGGTGTATTTGGACGATCCGTCGAAAGAAGGGATGGTGAGTTTCCCAACTTTTCGGATGAAATCGAGGTTATGCCCCTGCTTATGTTGTGGTCCTCCCCTCTGTGACTCTCTAGGGAAGTTCCTGAGTCTGAGTCCACAGTACTTGACTAAGGTCATGTCCTGATGGAAGTCACGACCTAATGCTGTGTACTCCCTCCTATACTCTACAATGTCATCGGCATGAGTGGGTGGCCTCTGTGTTATTGGTGGCAGTGCTGCTAATGGGGGTGCCCTCTAGAAACTGGGAAACAAGGGTTTGGGAATCCTACTCCCAGAGGTGTATGTGCGAGAGGGTGACTAGGGTCTACTACCTGCTCCCAAGTTCCCCAGTGCTGCATGCAGGACTTGTGTATCTGGGGTGGCCACTCTAGCCAATCTATTAACCACCTGTGCCAAGGACTGAGACATGGTCCATTGACTAGCTAACATATCATTGATAACCTACATGAAATCTGCCTCTGGATCCACGGGGGCCTTGCCACTGCCCTCTGGTCACTCATATCTGTCTCCTACCATCCTCTCTGCCTCATGCTCTACCCTTCTCTCTTCTTCTCTGTGTGCCTCTTCCTCTTCCTCTGAGCTAGGAGGAAAAGGGGGGAAATTAGGCCTATGACTTCTTTCCTGATGCCTGTTGTAAGTGACATATTCGTCACCTACGTGTTCACGACCCTCTAGGTCTTCTGCTGCACTCATTGTCTTTAGTCACAGGCTGGCAGGACTAAAGATTTGATACCACTGTAATGTTCCTGACTTGGCTAGTCTAGGAAACACTGTTAATGTGTGTGTAGGATCAAATGTTTACAACATATAAATGATCATACAAATAATAAACGTGACAAAGGACTACAAAGTTTGTATTATGATATTTCTGTGGATTACAAAATGGTTGAATGCGGCTAAAGAAACTGACAATACTCGACTAGATCAACAGACAAAGGATCTTAGTCGGAATACAAATAAGAAATTGCGACTGAATAAAATAACAACACTTGGCTAGATCAAAAGACAAAAGGATCTTAGATGGAATACAAATAAGCAACTAAAAGATAATACCCAGAATATGGGAGCACTGCAGAATCAATGACGAATGATGGAAGACCTGGATGATCTTCCCGGTGACTAGCGTGTGTCTTTCAACACCGAAATTAGACAACTGGTGTCTTCCTCCTGGAATACACTGAACTGTCTCTCCTGAGATGCGCCTCTTCTCCTCAATGACAATTCATAATCTACATAATGATGAATTAGGTCACTGACCCTTCCTTTATAGCTTTCCAAAACCCTAAATCATGCTGAAACCCTAATTCATTGTTGACTTCCAAAACCCTAAATCACTGTTGAAACCTAATTCACTGTTGACTTCTATTTTTAGCTCATAATGACTTAAAAGCGCTTTTAACCCTTTTTATCTCAATGTCACTTTCCAAATATAACACCTGTGACTGGAGTGACCTCTAGTAACCCTGTTTACCCCTCTTTGGCCATGGCTATAGTCTAACGGGGTGGTTTAGACCATTAATCCTCCTCTCTGGAGCTCCTATTTGGAAAGGGACATTACATAAGCAGTCCCTTGTGGCCAAGCTAAAGGCTTCCGAGTCAGAGGATGATTCTGATTCTGAGTCAAATCCTGAAGGAGGGAAGAATATTATTGATGCCGAACCCAGTGCCATGGTTGCTACCACCAAAGTTCGGCCAAGTGAACCAGAAGAACTAGAGGAAGGGGAATGCCTCTTTCACTCGTAGAAGTGGGTCAAGGGGGATTTGATTCATTTCATTATCGACAACGATAGTCAGAAGAACCTGATTTCAGAAAAGGTAGCCAAGCGACTGAACATGCCAAGGACACCGCACCCGCAACCCTACACTATCATCTGGCTTCATTAAGGAAGAGATCTCTATGTCAACCAACAATTTCATCTTCCCTACGACATCAAGCCTTTCAAATATGAGGTACTATGTGATATTTCTCCCCTTGAAGTTTGTGACGTTATTTTATGACAATCATATTTTTGGAAGCGTCATGTTATGTATGAGTCTAGACCCTGCAGTGTTATTATTACTTTAGGTAGACAATTGTACAGGATCCCAGAGGTGGCACCGCCTACTGCTATTTCTTTAATCTATGCTAAGCAATGTAGTAAGGTCATTTCACAGACCGAGAAGTTCGTCTTCTTTATGATTCATGCTCACAGTCAGCAGAAGGTCATCTCCTCATCTGTGGCCTCTACACAATGCCTCTCTTTGCAGAAAAATCAAGTGGACGAGATCGTGGAATAATACAAAGACATCTTCGTCTCACCTACAAGGGTACTAACACACTACCAAGTCAACCATCCAATTGATCTGACCCCCGACGCATCTCTACCTAATGGACCAGTCTATCGACGCTCGCTGATGGAGAATGACGAAATTAGGCATCAGATCCAATAGCTTCTTCAAAAGGGGAACATCATACCCAACTCCTACCCTTGCAGAATCCCAATTGTACTGGTGCAGAAGAAGGACGAGACTTAGCGACTCTGCATTGATTACAAAGACTTAAAAAAAATCACCGTCAGGAACCGCTACCCCATTCCCAGGATTGATGACCTTCTTGACCAACTCAAGGGGGAAAATTTATTCAACAATATTGACCTAAAGTATAGCTACCACTAGGTTCCCATCGAACCAACTGATGTCTGGAAGACAACCTTCAAGTCTAAAGAAGGTCTCTACGACTGGCTAGTCATTCCCTTTGGCTTATCAAATGCACCAACCACTTTCATGAGGTTGATGGATTATGTATTGAGATCCTTCACCAACTCCTTTGTGGTAGTATATTTGGATGACATCCTGATCTTCAACAAAATGTGGGAGGAGCATATGCGGCATATTCAATAGGTTTTGAGCACTCTACGACAACACAAGATTTATGCCAACTTGGAAAAAATCTCTTTTGGCACGAACAAGGTCCAATACCTGGGATAGATTGTTGATGAGCATGGGGTACATGTTGATCCATATAATATCCAAGTCATCCATGATTGGCCAGCCCCTACCACATTGACCAATCTTCAGAGCTTCTTGGGAGTCACCAATTTTTACCGACGGTTCCTTTTGGGATTCTCCCATATTGCATGGGCCCTCATCTAAGTGACCAAGGGCAGTGGTAGGGCCAAGTTCATTTGGGGGAAGGAGAATAAATGAGAATTTGAAGATCTGAATCATCGTTTGTGCTCAGCTCCAGTACTCTCCTTGCCCGATCTACAACAACCATTCGATATTGAGACTTATGCATCTGACTATGCTGTGGGTGTAGTTCTCACTCAACATGGGCATCCAATGGAATATCATAGTGAGACACTCTCTGATACTATCTAGAAATACCCCACCTATGAAAAGGAAATGTATTCCATTGTACAAGTATGTCGTCAATGGAAACATTACATTATGGGGAAAGAGACGATCATACACACTGATCACAAGCCTCTGCAGTTCATGTAGACACAGGGGAAATTGTAGAACGTTCGCCATCAGAAGTGGTTCACCTACCTGTAGAATTTCCATATCAACATCAAGTATAAGATATGGATCTCCAATCACGTCGCTGACTGCCTCGGTCGGCCTCATGTGGCTGCACTTACCACTTTGTTCCATTCATGTGGACATTAAACATCGGAGTGGCCCCAAATTTACCATCAAGATCCAAACTTCGCCACCACATATTAGCTCTTGGGTACAGGTGCCATTGCCACTGATTTTCACATTCAGGATGAACTCTTATGCCACCTGAGCCATCTCTGTGTTCCTACAAGTGAGTGTGCAAAGATGATTTGGGAAGCCCACTACAGTTGGGTGGCAGGACATTTTGTGTAGATAAAACTGTGGTTGTTCTTCAGAAAAAAATTTATTGGCCAAAAATTCAATAGGACACCAACAAGTATATTAGATCTTTCACTGCTTGCGCTATTTCCAAGTCAAACATCAAGAATCAAGGCTTATACACCCCTCTTCCTATTCCTGATAATCCATGGGAATCCATATCCATGGATTGCATGTTTGGTTTGTCGTCCATGAAGCACGAAAATGATTGTGTGTTTATGGTCGTTGATCGGTTTTCGAAGATGGCCATCCTCACAGCCTATAAGAAGAATTTCACAGCGACATATACTACCAAGCTATTCTTCGAACGAGTTTGGGTTCACTTTGGGATACCACAGAACACCATCTTCGATCGAGACAACATGTTCCTCAACACCTTTTGGTCGAGTCTATGGTCACTGTTGGACACCAAGATCACAAAATCCACTTCTTTCCACCCCCAAACCGTTGGCCAAACCGAGGTCGTCAATCGGACGATTGTACACATCCTGCGCATGTACAGTTCTAAGCATCCCCATACATGGGACAAGTGTCTCCCATATGTCCAACATAGTTACAACATGGCTCTCCATAGTTCGAACGACCATAGACCTTTTCAAGTGGGTATGGGATTCCAACCCTTGGGACCCATTGATGTTGCAATTCCTCTTTGCATCGCATAGACAGTCTCTTCCACTGATCAGTCTATGATCGACAAATCCACCAAATTCATTGAGTGGATTCAACACATCCGCAAACAGGTCCATGGGATTTTGCATAAATCCAATGCTAAGTACAAGCAACGCCATGATAAACACAAGGTACCACACCAGTTTTAGGTTGGCGACAAAGTTTGGTTACATTTGCAGAAGGATCGTCTCACCGGGCCCCATGGGAAGCTTTGCCCACTTCGTTATGGGCTTTACACTATCACCAAGGCTATAGGTAGCAATGATTTTGAGGTCAACACTCCACCCTTCCTTGGTCTGCATCCAATATTCAATGTGGACCTCCTTTAACCATATTTTCCACCATTATTGGACACCTATGTTATCGCCAAACAATTGAAACCAACAGAGCTCAACCTCAATTGCATGGAACAAGCATCCACTGATCAGATAGTGGACACACAGGTCAAGGGAACTCACCAACAGTGGATCCAACTTTATCGAGTTGTCAAGGCAGGGAAACTCCTACACCAAGGCAAGTGGCTTACCCAGGGCCAAATCCAACAGAATTTTCCTCACCTAATGGGGGAACTCAACGCAATGGAGACCATATCTTCCTAAGGGGGGAGGATTGATCGATGTGGATATTGGTGACCACCCACCTATTCCAACTGGCTCCTCGTGTTCATTTTTTATTCAACACGTCTTTCTGTACTATTTTATAATTGTGAGTTCTACACTTATGGGGCTATCTGAATCCTCACACATTCTCCAGGTGGATATGGGTGGTCTCTCACCTAATCCAACTAGCTTATTTTGTATGTTTTCATGTCAACACATCTTATTGTACTTCTAGGGATGTTTTGGGGCCCTAAACGTTGTTTTATTGACTCCCCACACTGATAATGTAGACATAATTGGAGTCTAATGGCATAATGTGTATTTCTCTGAAATACCTTTCCAACGAGCTATCACATGCCTAAAACAGAGGTTGTATACGAAAGTTACGACCCTAGGAAGTTGACGTACCAAATTACATGAACATACCCATAGGGCCCACATGACTTTTGGCGGTTCACCTTCTAGGGTTAGGTTTTTGGATGCCTAGGGTTTTGGAATTTATGAGTAATATGAAAAGGGCCTCTGGAGCCTCATTGTAATCCATTTTTCTCAAATGGATGCGCGTAGCAGCCACATATCTTCTCAGAGATAGCTACCACCATTCGAGCAAGTTTTAGTTCAGCAGTTTTACAGTTTCATCCTATTTCATTATTTCATAGAAGATATTGTTCACTAGATATTTGTGTTATTATTCCTATCCATGTGTTTATTGTATTCAATCTGATAATCAATTTGTTCCGCTCCTAAATCCAGATCAATCTTGTTGAGCACCTGGTCGTTGGCTTTCTTGGAGGCATTTTCTTGTAGAAAAAGAAAACATTATAGTGAGCTGCCAACCAACCAGTGAAGTGTTATTGACACAAACGTAGGTGTAGAACTAATAAAGAAAATGGTTACCTCTTCCTCGCAAGAGATTAACCTGGTTTTACTGGTAATCAAAGTTAGAGAGTGGGCTGTAACCTCCTCGATGCTTACTCTCACTTCTTGGTCTGCTTCGCGAGGTAAAGTATTTGTGAACATAATACCATGTTTGGGTTTGACCTTTAAATTTAAACAGAAAGTATCCTTACCTTGTCGCGTCAAATATTAAATTCAGAAGTGTAAATGCGGTCTGCACAATCTACCACAGAATCCGCATCATGATCAAGATTAAATGCAACGTCGTATGGCGGCGTAGGAGTGGATTATTTTGTAGTTCATTGGCAAAATCAAATTTCAACGGTTGGTCGATGCACAGGATTGTGGTGTAGGTTGCGCAAAAATTTAATTTGTCTATCAAAACACATAATTCTGTCTCATCTCAGTTGGAGGTGTCCCATCGAATTACTAAGCCTTTTCGTGTTCACAAGAAACTAGTATGATCGACGTCAGGAGAATAGAAAGGTATTTTGAATGGAACAACAAAACGGATTGACCGGGATTTCCAGTGTAGAATGAAGACGGTTCGGTGAAAATCCCCCACGTTTGGTGACCTATCAGTCTGCCGATAGTTAATGAGTGAATCAACGTCGATAGTTTTTCTTAGACATTGTTTTGTTGATACCTTTATGAAAAAGTTCTGACGCTGACCAAAACTGTCATTCAATGCTGACATGAAATGTTGACATGGAAGTACAGATATGACACAGGGAACCTCAAAAGACGACGCGGGGAAAAAACTAGGTTGTACGGACTATTTACACGACAAAGACACATGGTTGTTGATTTTGACCTTTACGTGAGAAACGTTTTTTTTTTGCATCGATGATTTTATTTAGACATACATCCCTGCCTGCAATGTTCTATCTTGCTGATGTCGACGATGTATTGACGATCGACAATTTGTGATGGTTAATGTTTCACAGTTTCGTCCCTCGGAGTTCGACGATACCGAAAATGTATCAGATATTTGCAATCAGTGATTTTTTATGGTTGTCAGTATTTGTGATTTATATCTCGGATCTCGTTGATGCCAAAAATGTATCAGCGATGTTAAAGAACTGTACTATAGACTAGAATTTTTCAATTGAGGACCGTTGAAAAAGTTTAAACCGTGTACATTTTAGGCCCTTCATGCCATGTTACTTAAATAAATAAATCCGTCAATAACTTCAAACCAATAAAAAATAATCGATAACAAGACTCAATAAAAACATATAAATCCATCCATCCCACAACACTGACTCTGATTAAAAAATGATAAGTGGTACCCAAAACGAAAGAAATTTCGCAAAGTCTTTTAGGGTGTGTTGAGTGCTCAACACAACCCTGTTCTTTATTTGAATTGTCTTTTTGGCCACAAATGCAAGCTCCTAGTTGGTCTCTTTGGTGCTATTGTGTCTTGGATTGCACCAGGCCTTATAGTATGTGACAATCTCAGCTTAGTCGGTCCTTTGTGAGTGGAATTGGTAGCCATATTTCCCTTATATTTGGGTTGAATATTTTTTGCAGGTTTTGTTCTTCGGTGCCTAGTTTGGTCTATAGATTTAAGGATCCATTGTGCAGTTATAGGCAACAGGGATTTTATGGAACTTAATAAAGTCTTGAGGATGGAAGAGGAGTTCATTCAATCCAAGTGGACTTCTCTGATCTGCGTTACCTGCAATGTGCATGAGAACAAGACAAAAGAAAAGGATGGGCATCTTGGAGGATGAATGTAACATGCTTAGAAATTTAGCATTAAACCTACACAAGGACTCCCTCTCATTGGAAACTAATAACAAGGACCCTACAAGCTCTGCTTAATCTAAGTTGAAAGAAGAAGACATTGTGCATGAATTCAAATATCCAATGGACATCGAACAACAACAACAATCCCCATAGGATATAACACCCCCTCTCTAAACCTATGGTTATTTGTAATTAATTCTAATTAATGATTTCCATGCTATGGCATGCAAAAAATGTAAATGTATTAGTGATCAATTGAAAATTCCAACGACTGAATGTGCGGGTGAATCCTTAAAGTACTAGCCATGATACCACCAAGGGAAAAATGAGAAACCTAGAGATGGGTTCATTATGCTAAGGTGACTCAATGCCCCTTCTCTGAAATAATGGAATTGGAAATAACATATTATTTCTCTTAGCCTTGATTTCAAGGAAAATCAATTAATGAGGGAGGATTGGTGGTTGAGAAACCAACCACCCACAATGAATGGGAGTATGGAAGTATAACTAGGATAGTAACAACTGTCAGCCAAAGGAAAATAGGAAAGACCTCACCAATTCCCATGATTGACCCACAGGTTCCTTCTGACAGAAGGAAGGGGACAAGAGATTATGTGCAAGAAATGCACGAAGGGGGAAAGGGAAGAGAATAGAAGAAAAAGGAAGAACTCGAGGAGAGTTCAAGGGGAGTATGGGAAAAAGGAGTTGGTTGAAAGACTAGTATGAGAACCTTTGAACCCATCCTGAGCTGAGAGGCCGCGAGTTTGATGATGGAAGGTGTCTGATAAACCTCAAAGAGGCTTGAGCTAGGAAATGTGAGCGTAGATAGTCCTCTGATGGTATCATGGATTGGCATAGGGTGGTCTGCCATCGAAGTGATTGAGCATGCAGATCCTATGGTTGGGAGGAAAGGTGAACACCCACAGTCAGTTGGCTGGTATATCTTGTAAGTAGATAAGTATCTCATATACTCAGTGTAATAGAATTAATGGTATGGTTGGATGCATGTAAGTGTAATGTGCATTTGTATGCCCGATTAATAGTGTTGATGTTTATTCCTTGATGAGTCCTTGAACTTGAAATAAAAATGGAAATTGTAGGGTTGGTTGAATCCTTTGGTTGTACTCATGAATGGATATGCATCTTGAATGATTGGATTCCTATATTGTTGGAAGTTTATATACTTGAAATAATAATAAAGTTGCACATGTAATTGTGCACTAAGTATGAACATTCAATATTGCTCTAAGTTAAGGAATATAAACATGGGCCTACAATTTCTTAGTTCATAATTAGATGTATATGGAGGTAGAAAGGTTTCCTTAGCAAGGGTATCATACCTATAAGATACAAGAGAGGGATCCGAGAGGAAGGAAGTGTTGTATTCCTTCCCCTCGAGGGGACAATACCTTAATCACAATAGTGGCAAGGAAGGAATGCCTTAGTGGTTTCTTGGAGCAAGGCGAGAGATATTAAAGAACTGGAAGAACTTAGAAGAATTCATTGAAGTCTAGATACAGACTGATGATATGTATAAAACCCAAGTTTTGATATCGAAGGAATCACAGTCATTGGACCGACATAATGAATAGATCCAGACCCTTCGTTGGAATAGGATATGATGCATGGATAGGATGTACCTTGAGACATGATAGTCATTGATCTATTGGAGGATTGAATGACAAGATGATCTAGAATGTTAGTTAGACTTGGTCATCGAAGTATTTAAGCGTAGGGTCATGGTGGAACTCAAATGGAGGAGAGCTTCGAGAACAAACGAGAGTTGTCCGATCTGCATGGCAAGTAGATTTGGCCATTGATTGGATGGTGCATACATCAGAGTATCCCATGTTAAGTCCATGATAAGACTTTGAATTGACCAGATTTGTCGATCCATCGGAGCATGGATATAGTAGATCTACCATCATTGGATCTAGCTACCATTATATCGAAGCAAAATATGTTGAAAAGAGTGTTGGTTGTGGAGCCTGATTATATTCCAGATTCAAAGGTCTTTGTTTTCAGTCATGTTTATACCCCATGAAGACTTTACACCCTAGAAGAATGTATACTCTTCCATGTCGGGGAGTGCAAAGGGGGGTTACCCCCTCTGCGGGGTCCGGGGGCAAGCAGGCCCCTAGCAGGGGTTCGGGGGAAAAACCCTCGAAGGAAAAATTTCCTTGTAAATGTATATTGTAATTTCATTATAAATCTAGACCGTTCAATATAAGGTCACAGATCTAACGGTAGAAATTATGTTAGGGTTTTTTTCCCTAGAAGAAAACCCTCTTTTATGAGGGAAATGTATCACGGCTAGGCATGATAGTGAATATTGTATTATGAAAGAGGAGATTGTGAGAGAAAGAAGAGGAAGTTACAACATGTTTGTTGTAGGTTGTATCCCTTCATTCTATGAATAATAATAAAGGAAGGACCTGGCAATTTCTCTGGTGGATGTAGCCCACACTGAGTGAACCACGTATATCTGTGTCTCTATTGTATTGTGTATCTTCTATTTTTTATTTATGAATTTGTTTTATTTTATTGCTCTGCGATACTATTTTTCTAACAACTGGTATCAGAGTGAAAGGTAATTTGCAGGAAAATATGGTTCCTGGTTCGAGTGGGAGCAATGGAGGAAGATGGAAAGTTTAGGGTCGAGAAATTTAACGACCATAGCTACCAGTTATGGAAGATACAGATGGAAGATTATTTATATAAGAAGGATCTATTCCTACCATTGGGCGGAATAGAAAAGAAGCCGATGGATATGAAGGACGAAGAATGGGATATTCTTGAAAGAAAGTCTCTAGGAACGATACGGCTGAGCCTGGCAGCGTCGGTGGCTTTCAATATTTTGAAATGAAAGACAACAAAGGATTTGATGAATGCATTGGCTAAATTGTATGAAAAACCCTCAGCATCCAATAAAGTATTTCTAATGAAGAGATTATTTAATATGAATATGTCAGAAGGTGGGTCTGTTGCAGATCATTTAAATGAATTTAATACGGTTACTAATCAACTAAGTTTTGTAAAAGTGGACTTTGATGATGAGGTCAAGGCTCTTCTAATCTTGTGCTCATTGCCAGAAAGTTGGAATGACTTGGTCATGGATGTAAGTAACTCTATCTCTGGTTCAAATACTTTAAAATTTGTTGATGTTGTTGGTGTTATCCTTAGTGAGTAAATGCGACGAAAAATCATAGGTGAGACATCAGGTAATGCTTTGAACATGGAGAATAGGGGAAGACAAAAGGATAGAGGAAAGGGCTTAGGGAACCGCAGGAATTCCAAGAAGGGAAGATCCAAATCTAGACTTGGAAAGATAGAGTGATATAATTGTGGGAAGAAAGGACATCATAAGAAAGACTGCAGAGCTCCAACGAAACAAAGAGATGGACAACATGAGAGAAATCAGGAAGCAAATGTAACAGGTGATGTGTTACAAAATTCTTTGATTCTTTCTGTAGATAAGATTTATGAGTCTTAGGTGGTAGATTCAGGGGCTTCATTTCATGCCACACCCCATAGGAAAAATTTTCTAGATTATGTTCAAGGTAATTTTGGACAGGTTCATTTGGGTGATGATGCACCATGCAAAATTGTTGGAATGAGAAAGGTAAAAATAAAGCAAAACAATGGAAACCAATGGTTGTTGAAAGAGGTAAGACATGTTCCATATCTAAGGAAAAATATAATTTCAACAAGATAGTTGGCAAGTGAAGGTTGTATATCCATAATTACAGATAAGATGTGGAAGGTCATCAAAGGATCATTGGTGATAACAAAAGGAGAGAAGGTAGGTACATTGTATTTATGTACTGGTAATAATGACTCTTCTATCTCTTTAGCTTCTATAGGAGTGGATACAACACTGTGGCATCATAGGCTTGGACACATGAGTGAGAAGGGGATGCATATACTTCACAAAATAAATTTGTTTCCATATCTTAAACAAATTGATTTGGACTTCTATGAGCATTGTGTTTATGGAAAACAAAAAATAGTCAGATTCCTCCGAGTTGAAAAAGAAAAGAAGAGTGAAAGGTTAGAGTTGGTGCATACAGATGTATGGGGACCATCTCGGGTATCATATCTTGGTGGCTCTTGTTTTTATGTTAGTTTTATTGATGATGCAATTAGAAAAACTTGGGTTTATTTCATTCGACAAAAATCTGATGTTTTTGATACTTTTAAGAAATGGAAAGATTTGGTTGAGAATGAGACAGGAAAAAGGTTGAAGTGTCTCAGATAAGATAATGGAGGTGAATATTGCAGCAAGGAGTTTGATGATTATTGTTCATACCATGGGATTCGTAGAGATAAGACATTTCCAAGAACACCACAAGAAAATGATATGTCAGAAAGGATGAACAGGACAATCATGGAGCATGCAAGGAGTATGAGATTGCATGTTGGTTTTCCCTTACAGTTCTAGGCAAATGCTGTAGATATTGTTGTTTTATTAATAAACAAAGGACCTTCAAGCCCTTTGGATGGTAGAATTCCAAAGGAGGCACGGACAAGAAAAAATGTAAACTATTCCTTTTCGAAGACTTTCGGTTGTGAAGCATTTGTCCATATTGATAAAGAAAATAGAACAAAGCTTGATGCAAAATCAAAGAAGTGTAACTTTATTGGATACAGTGTTAATGATTTTGGTTGTCTTATGGGATTATGAAAATAACAAAATCATGAGGAGTAGAGATATCATATTCAATGAGAAGGTCATGAACATAGATCAGTTGCAGGGAAAGAAACATGAAAAAGAAAAACTAGAATACACAGTGCTTGATGAGATCACTGAAAACGAAATTCCAAAGGAACCGAAAAATCAAAATGTACAACAACAGGAGCAACAGGTACCTCAAACTCCTGCAAGTGTGGTTAGAATATCTACCAGATTAAGTATACCCCCTGAACGATACTCTCCTTCATTGTATTATTTATTATTGATTGATTCTGGTGAACCAGAATGTTATGAAGAGGCAATGCAGGTAGACACCAAAAAGAAGTGGGAGCAAGGCATGAAGGAGGAAATGGATTCCTTGGTAAATAACTAGACTTGGGACTTGGTTAAGTTGCCTGCAGGAAAAAAAGAATTGCAGAATAAATGGGTTTACAAGTTGAAGGAAGAAGATGGAGGAAAAAAGAGGTACAAGGCTAGACTTGTTGTAAAGGGGTTTGCACAAAAGAAATGTATATATTTTGATGAAATATTTTCTCCTGTTGTTAAAATGACTTAAATTATGACTATTTTGAGTCTTGTGGTAGTAGAATATTTGCATCTTGAACAGTTAGATGTAAAAACAACTTTTCTCCATGGGGATTTGGAGGAAGAGATTTATATGCAGCAACCACAGGGGTATGAGATCAAATGGAAGGAGAATTTGGTATGCAGGTTGAGGAAGAGATTGTATGGCCTAACGAAAGCTCCAAGGCAGTGGGATTTGAATTTTGTCAGGTTTATGACAGAACAAGGTTATAGTAGATGTCATTCTGATCACGGTGTTTATTTTAAAAAACTAGAAAATGAAAGCTATATCATATTGCTATTATATGTAGATGACATGCTTGTTGCAGGGTCTAATATGCAGAATATAAATGTTCTCAAGAAGAAATTAGATAATTCATTTGTGATGAAGGATTTGGGTGCTACAAAGAAAGTCCTTGGTATGAGAATAACAAGAGACAAGAAAAATCGCAAATTGACATTGTCTCAGGGTGAGTACATAGAGAAGGTGTTGGAGAGGTTTAGAATGCAGAATGCAAAACTAGTTAGTACACCTTTGGCCAACCATTTCAAATTAACTAAGGAAATGTGTCCCAAGACACAAAAGGAGATATAATACATGTCCAGGGTCCCTTATTCATCAACAATTTTCAGCTTGATGTATGTGATGGTTTGTACAAGACCAAGCATTGCACATGCAGTGGGAGTTGTAAGAATGTATGTGAACAATCCAGGTAAAGAACATTGGGTAGCAATAAAGTGGATTCTCAGGTATTTGAGAGGTACTTCTACTCATGCATTATGTTTTGGAGGTTCATACATGTTTCTACAGGGATATTTTTATTAAGATATGGCAGATGATAAATATAACAGGAGGATCACCACAGGGTATGTTTTTAGTATATATTGAAACAAAAGTAAGTTGGATTTCGAAACTACAAAAGGTTGTTGCACTTTCACCAACAAAAGCAGAGTATGTTGTTGCTACAGAGGCTAGTAAAGAAATGATTTGGTTATAGAGGTTTATGGAGGATTTGGGAAAGAAGTAGGAGAATAACAGGTTGTACTGTGACAGTGAGAGTGCCATTCTTCTTGAAAAGAACTCAACCTTCCATTCGAAGACTAAGCATATACAACTGAGGTACCATTTCATATGATCCATCTTGGAAGATGTACATTTGAAGTTGGAAAAGATACACACTAGCCATAATCCTGCAAACATGTTAACAAAGGTAGTAACCAGGGAGAAACTGAGTTCTTGCTCAATTTAAATTGGTCTTCAAGCATGAAGGTGAAGATGAGAAATTTTCCAGGTCCAAGAAGGTTCATAGTCCAGCAGATACAACAGTGGTGGAGTTGTTGAGATCAGTCTCCAAGTGGTAGATTGTTGGTTGTGGAGCCTAATTATCTTTTAGATTTGAAGGTCTTTGTTTTCAACCATGTTTATACTCCATGAAGAATTTACACCCCAGGAGAATGTACACTCTTCCACGCAGGGGAGTGCAGAGGGGGATTACCCCTTCTGCGGGGTCTGGGGGCAAGTGGGCCCCCGAAGAAAAATTTTCCTTGTAAATGTATATTGTAATTTCATTGTAAATCTAGACTGTTCATTATAAGGTTGCAGATCTAACGATAGAAATTATGTTAGGGTTTTTTTCCCTAGAAGGAAACCCTCTTTTATGAGGGAAATGTACTTCGGCTAGGCATGACAGTGGATATTGTATTCTGAGAGAGGAGACTGTGAGAAAAAGAAGAGGAAGTTACAATGGGTTTGTTGTAGGTTGTATCCCTTCATTTGCTGGATAATAATAAAGGAAGGACCTGGCAATTTCTTTGGTGGATGTATCCCACACTGGGTGAACCATGTATATTTGTGTCTCTATTGTATTGTGTATCTTATGTGTTTTATTTCCGCATTTTTTTTATTTTATTGCTCCGCGATCTTGTTTTTCTAACAAAGAATTGGTTGTAGTGGAATTTCAAAGGAAACTCTTGAGCGATCACAAAAAAACACTAAAGGAGAAACTCTGAGGTCGGGCAGGGACCGTATATCTAGAAGTGGGCAAGTTTAACCTCAGTCGATGATCATCAGAGGGTCCCACTTAGCAGGTCAAGGTGGAAGAATGAGATGGCGTTGACCAAGAGCTCCAACATGATGATGTGTGGCGATAGTTGATTGGTCGACGAGATGAGTGTGAGTCTAGTTGGATAGGAGAGCTTGTATACCATTGATCAAATCTGAATTGTTGGTCATGGGAATCGTGAAAAAATATACATCGTCCATCGCAGTGAGTCCTTCAGAGTATTTTGGTTGGCTAAAATGGAAGTACTTTTATGGAGAACTTCGAGAGGAGATCTAAATCATTGATCTATCGTGAACGGAGGAACTCCGAGAGGAGATCTGGACCGTTGATCTGTCATGATCGAAGGAACTCTGAAAGGAGATCTAGACCGTTGATATCCTACCAAAGGACTTAAGAGGGTGAGGTGGATGGATTCACATGTCAGGCAAGGGTTGTGCCATGTGTCATGATGACTTGGAACCTACAGGAGAGAACATGTGGGAATAAGAATGAGACATGTTATGTGGATATCGTGCCATGTGTCAAGGTGACTCAAGGTTATTGAGATAAAACCCCATGTTGAGTTATGTATTCCATGAGTCACCCAGGTGGCAGGGACATGTGTCTGGACAGGTGGAAACTAGCGTGTCCTTAGGGGTGATGTATGTCACCAGTGTAATGGTTGATGAGATAGGAGTGGTCTTTCAGAGGACCCAAAAACATTTATAGCATAGACTACGAGCTAGTTAGTTAGATCTGGACGCAGTTAGATCTCGTTCGTTTGCCAGAGTTTGAAGGGTGTGCAAGGCCGTGTGTTGGCCAAAAATGCTAAAGAAAACTTAAGCTTCTATGACTTGAGGGGAGTTGTTGTTTTGTCGATAGGCAAGAGAGATCTCTGCCATTAATTTCCTTAAGACTCATCCGAGAGAGATTGAATTCATGATGACATGATGGTTCCATCATGGCATCTAGTGTGGCGGAGTAGTGAAAAATTTCACTACGTAATTGGTCGACGAGGTGAAGTGGGACAGTTGGGAAAGGAGGTATTATGGGCCTTGGTTTTATTTTCTGACTATTCGATATGTGGGCCAATGAATCTGAACCATTGATCCAGGCCTAATATCATCAGGGTTAAAGGGGTAACCTGTTAGGTATTGTTATGAAACGTTGATGACGACAAAAGGAGGAAATATTTGGATTGTTGGTCAGTGGAGGGTGGATACTCAATCTCGACCGTCAGATTGAGAAATTTCAGATGGTAGGAGAGTTTATTGTCGTTCAAGTTAGAGTTTTCGATTGATTTAGGGTTTTTGGATGATCAACGTGAGGACTGTCGGATCTAGGATGGGTCTGATTAATGGATCATCATCGAAACTTTTAGTGTTGGGGTGTTTGAGGCTTCATGGGAGTAAAACCCCAACGACGATGAAGATAGGTCAAGGGATTGGGTGCATGAACATAGTGTTCCTGGTAGTAGATGCTACATCATATGGAACAAGTATTAAGAGACCACATGGATGCCATGTGGCTGTAAGGTGGCCTTGGGAACATGGAGGTTCAAGAACTTTGGGAAGCCATAACTTTCGATCTAGAGCTCAAATTTTAACAAAATTACAGTCATTGGAAAGCTTTTGATGAAAAGGAGACATCGGTGCCCTCGAGATGTCTAAAAAGAAGCGAAATTTTAACACCCCATACCTTAAAAGGAACTTAGGGGGTTGGGTGTGTTACAAAGTTGTATCAGAGAAGGCTACAACACTAGGACTGGATGGGAAAAAGATCAATCATGGGACTTGTATGACAAGGTGTAGTGTCCCCAAGGTCGAGCCCTGATGTAAACCATGTTCTAAAATGAATTGTAATTACGATTTATAGGCTGATGAGCCAAGTTTTTATAAGCTGGAGGCTTATGTGTTTGTTAGGCCAAGGATCCTGAGTGTTGAAGGCCAGGAGCCTGTTGTTGTATATGTAATCACGCAGAACAATTAATAAAATATAAACATTTCCATGTGTAGACCGACCACGATGAATGAGTGAAGGAGGACTAAGCATCCATAAGGTGGGCAAGGAATTAAGGGCTGGAAGGTGGGAAAAGGGGCTAAGTGTTGAGCCTAGGGGGCTTAAGCCTGGGAATAATATTTTAATATTATTCCAAAAAGACATGTGCATTTTATGTTTATCCTAAGTTTCTGGCAAGGGGAGAACATGCAAGGGAGATGCATGCTGGTGGAATGCATGCAGTTTCATGGGTGAAAAGTGTCAACCCTAACGCATGCGAATAAAACGGCCAGGGTGAGCCGTGAGAAGGTTCCTCCCCCATCCTACCCGATTGTTTGAACGCGTACGGAGCCCTGGATAGTACTACCAACTCGACCCCTGTAGAGAACCTTCGTACATCCCTTTGATTCAAAAATTCTGTGTCTAGCTCTGAGAAAACCAGTGTGTATATTCCCTGAACGAGAAGCCTGCGTGGATTTGGGAAAGAGTTTGTGTTTGTTCTAAAAAGTTGGTACACCCCTTCTCTATTCTAAACTAGGGAGTCTAAATCGACCCCTACGTGGACGACTCATCATGCATCCTTGAGAATCCAGAATGTGAGTCTATTCAGTGTTGCCAAATTAAGAAAACAGAAGTGGCTCGTCCTTGCTAAGCCTGGTTATACTATTGCACCTGTCTGGAGCTGCCCTGGGGTGTTCGTGTCTGGATTCCCGTGGATTGTGGTGGACGTGTATTGTTTGATCCTGTGTGACTTGTTGGCCAGTTTGTACAACACTCTCTCCAGGTGATAGAGGTGGTTGAAGATTGGAAGAACAAGTTGTTGGACCTGTGAGCGACTCCCTCCAGGTGAGAGAGTGCGCAGAGGGAGGAGAGAACTCCTGGAAGGAACCCTGTAGCTGCCACAGAGCCCGGAGACTTCTGGTCCGGCCTGTTCCTGTAACCCAAGGCAAGGGAGATTA
>SNQJ01S0013399.1:93027-110602 GCA_010110895.2 Picea sitchensis | reverse complement strand
TTCAATTGAATGAGTTTTGAAACCTAGGTGTGCATTTTAGTGTAGCATGGTGTGGATTTTTCTCCGAAGAAAATTTACACCAATGAAAATTTTCCCCTCTTTGTCCTACAAGATATAAGTTTTGGTCTTTTTTCACAGCAAAAAATTTAAGATGTTCAATTGTAGAAGAAAATCTGTAGACATATGTAAAAAAATTCTACAACCTTGTAACTTGTAATATTTCTTGTATTATTGACCTATACATTCACTTCCGTCTATAGGGAAGTAGTCTGCATGCACAAGAAACACATAATTTGTGTGTAATGCCAGAACGGTTCTATGCATAGTAGTGAGTTGGAATACATGCACAGTGATGTTGTGTTCTCAATATGATTTTGTGCACATATGCAATGTGTTACCTCCACTGCTATAAGTTGTGTCAAGTGAGGAAAGTTAATGTGGTGCGATCCAAATTTGATTTGTGTGCCTTACTTCAACTATTTCTGCATAGACAATGTTATAGTGAAGAATCTGAGCACTGCAATTTTAGAGTGGAATTGATCAACAATAATTTGGGGATGTTACAAATAGGTATCAAGGAATTTTCTTAAGTGTTGGTAACAGGATACATTAGAGTTTGGTATTAGTACACGCGAAGTTGAGATTTTTGTGGCATCGCCCAACCCAGGTCGCTAGGGATGTTACAGATGCTACTCATCCTTTTCTTTACCAGGAATTCTCTACATTGTAGATTCAATCATACCTATATCCACAAGGAAATTCCTCAAATGATTGAATTAATATAACACGTTGTTTCTTGATCCAGCTATTCCATACGGCTAGTGCATTCTCTGGAGTGATTTGTTGATCATAAAATTGTTTCTCATTTCCATGATGGTCCTTCAGACCTTGTCCTACATATATTATCACATATATGTTGTCAATATTTTCTTCATAACCACTAGAAACAACAATGTTGGTTTTGAATGGCACAATGTGTCTTGATTCTCTAGGATTAGGTAATATATACCTTCCTAAATAGGTATGTACAACCTATAATACTCAGCATCCTTCGATACTAGAATACATCCCCAAATTCATCTGTAATACACCTATTTCCCCCAACTTGTAATTAATCATTAATTATGATCACTATGTTATGGCATGTGAAAAAAGTAACTGTATTATTGTTTAGATTTCCAATCACTAACTATGGGGGTGAAGCCTAGAAGTATTGGCCATGATATCACTATGTCAAAATGACCCGAACGTATATTTGTTGAAATAATAAGCCCCATCCTTATCCCAAGGAAAAATATTTAATGAGAAAATTATCATCCTGAAGTACCAGAGAGTGTAGTTTCCTGCAGGCCCATATTGACATGAGTTCCTTCTGACATAAGGAAGAGGAAATACCTAGAACCTTGTTGAGGTGGAAAAAGTTGTGGAAGAATACACACGAAAGAAGATAATAAGGAGACCATGCCCACAGGGGTGTGTGCGACCTGTATGTTTAGAGAGAAAATAGGAGAATCCACGAGGCTCTTGGGTTCTGAAGAAGAAATACAGGATTAAGTTGTTCTGGATAAAAGGAGAGAACAAGTGAAAGGATCACTCAAAGTTTTTAGAAAACGTGACATCAGTATAAGGTCACAATTTTGATGCTAAGGGAGCATGTGATAAACCTCGCAGCGGCTATGACAAAGAAAGGATCTTTGAGAAATTGTAAAAGTTCCCTAGTGATATCATCAATTGTCATGCGGGTGGATAAAGAGATAAGAATGAATTCCTCTGAGCCTATGGTTGGGTGGAAAGGTGAACACCCAGATTCAGCTTGTTAGTGATCGACTGTAATAGATAAGAATTTCATATACCCTGTGTACTAGAATTGAAATGAGCAGTTGGATATCTGAGTCTATGACTAAAATTTGCATTGAATTATTAATATTAGTAACTGGTATTGTTCTTCTATGAACCCCTACATTTGAATGGTTTATGTTTTCCTCATCTTAGCTGCAACAAAAATATTAGACATGGGTATTCAAATGAATTTAGGAATCATATTATAGTTTATGTGCTGCTGGGAATATCCTTAAGGGAATTTCCCCAAGGATTGATATTGTAATGTAAGAGTCGAGGCATACTTCCTTGGACTACTTCAGTCCTCTTGAACCATTGAATTTACCCTCGCATGTTATTAAATTTGAGCTCTATGGATGGAGGGTGCCTTGTTCAAACCATTTGTCTGTGTGACTTGGGGCTCATGCCCATGACCCTAACCAAATCAAGGTTAAGAGTTGAGAATGTAGCCTCGATACTTGTTAGGGAATCCATATGACTAGGACCTTGGAACCCTTCGCTAGGTCTGAAAGGAGATAAGCTATCTTGGCTTTGGGAATCATGGGGAGTGGAGGTTCGGGATGTTATAACTTTACCACATGCAAAATAAACTGAAGGAAACCTACAGGTATGGTTACCACAAAGATTGACCGACATCTGGCAGTTTCCTTAACTGTGACCGTGGGATCTGTCCCATAATTAAACCTTGATGAACTTCTCAGTTGCGAAGTAACACAAACTGTAGATCTGAGGATATTCAAGATCTCCCCTGACCGTTGTATTGATGTTGTGTTCATTCGGCGTTGATCAACTCTGGGAGTAAAAAGGAAATGAAACAACCAAGCCCATGAATGTTGAAGTCGTGAAGCGACGAGGACTGTCGATCCAAGGATGATTCGAGATATCTTTTGACCATTGGATTTAGATCATGGTCATTCCAACACTGACCACTCTTGGAGTAAAGGGGAAATTAAACAACCAAATCCCCGAATGTCAAAGTTGTGAAGAGACGAGGATTGTCGATCTAAGGATGCTTCAATATCTCTCTTTACCACTGGATCTAGATCGTGATCAGTCCAACATTGACGACTCCAAGAGTAGAAATGAAACTAAACAACCAGACCCCGAAAAGACGAAGTCATGAAGAAACAAAGTCCATATATCTATGGATCTACGTGGAATTATCTCGACCATGTAATACAATTGTATTGGGAGATTTCTAGCGGGAGTTCGGACTTCAGAGCTCTAGGCGATTTCGTAGGTAAGAGAGGCTGAATTCTCCGAGAGGATGTCAGTCTAGAGTGATGTGGCACGCTGGCATCACCTAGGGTGATGTGGACCCATGTTCGACATTCCACGTGTCAACTTGATTCATTATTTTTATAGATCTTGTATGCCAATTGGAACGTGAAATGTGTCTCCCATTGATAGGGCCATGTGTCATCTTTTTCCGTTTCCGCATGTCAACCACCTGGAACATGCTCGCTTGGCCTAATAGCTGGTGGAATATCCGGGGCACTGGGATTTTGAGACTTTGGAAAAATTGGGATGTTGTRATGTTGGGGTTAACTGGCCAAAGGCTTGGACCTACCTTCGCATTTAACGCGCCACCACGTGTAAGTGTGTACCCTTCGGGAGTCCGAGGTTTCACAACTCTCCAGGTTTGGAGTGGTATATTGGATAAGTTGAAATGGCCCAAGGCCCATATTTACTTTCCCACTATTGCAAGTTGTAAGAATAATTTAAATATAATTAATTAACTAAGTGGGACCCTCTCAATAGATTTGGCATTCGAGAGTTTTTGGGTATATTTTTAAGATCATGAGGAGTAAATTTCACCGATGACTGGAGACTTAGGTGCTTATCGAAATTAATACTCCTAAGTACTCCCTTGAAGTCTTTAGTTATATTATAATATAATTAAATAGAATTATATTATAATATGATCAATGAAAGAATAAATTGGCAATGATTAATTAAATTAATACGCCTATAAGAGCTAGACAAGCATCCACCTTGATTTGGGAAAGTCTTTGTATGCTATGTTGAGGTGGTAGGCAAGATGATAGGGAGCCACATGGTTTCCACATGATGAGGAGAGACCCTAGTTGGTAAAGGCTTATAGAAATTTGAAGGGCCATAAATTTTAGTGTAGATATCGGATATGGAAAAACTTATAGTCGCTGGAAATCTCTTGATGAGAAGAAGATGATGGAGGTCTTGGGAAGAGGATTTGAGATGGTCGAGAAAAAGAGAAAAAAAAATTATACCCCATCCCTTAAAAGGATACCTAAGTTGTTGGGTGTGGGACATCGACACCAGGAACATATCTTATATGATTGTTGCAAAGATTTCACCAAATAAATTCTAGATTCTTTTAATGCGGGGTCGAACACTTTTACGGCTTTTGGATCGTGTCGTTGATCCAATATTTCCTCTTTATGTGCTTGTGTCTGGAATAAATATTGGAACATTGACACCACTGATCTCCTTTCATAGGCCTCTATGTAGGAAAAAAAGTTAAAGACTTTACTATTGAAGTCAATAGTAAATATTTCATCTGGCTCATTTGTCCCTTTTCACTAGTGCTATGGATCCTTAATTTGATTTGGTGAGATGAAACTCAAATTTTCCTCTTGAAATTCATGGTGAAACTTCTAAAGTGGAACTATGGAGTTTTCCAGAAGGAGGCGATATGCCCATATCATGGCCCATGCACCCCAACAATATGTGGTAAAAACCAACGTAAAAAACCATAAACATAGGTAATAAAAAATTGTAAAATGGCGTGGCTTTACTCATCCTAAAAATTTTTGGAACAATTATTAAATTTGGTATTAATAATTTGATCTCTTATTATTATTCTAATAATTCTAGTTACCATTAGTTACCATTTTTAATGAGGAAGGGGCATTTTTTTCCATGCAAGGAAGTTAATGATTGAAATCAAAATCTTTCATTTATTATGACAACCAAGAATCTTCAGAACATATGAAATTGTGTCCATTAAAAGCCTATCTATAATGAAAAACCATGGGCATAGTTACAAATATAATTTAGTGTTCTAGTAGTAAATGCTTCATAGATACATTGTAATTATAAAAACAATTTAGGTTTTTATTAATAAATGCTTATTAGTCTTATAAAAATAATTTAGGGTTTTAGTAATAAATGTTTCTTAGGCTAGTATATCTTGGATTTAAAAGAATTTAGATCTAATGGTGTATATCTCAACTTATGCAGCATTTATTACTTTGTTGAAGGACATTGGATGCCATTAAAATGTGGTTAGAATAAGATTTAAAATAAATATATTTAGTTAAAAATTATTATTTTATTTATGGCTTTAAATTGTTTATTTTTCAGCTTAAATAGATGTGTATTAGAATACAATTAAAAATAAGTTAATTTTATATTTTATATTAAAAAAATTATTTTTGTTTATTTAATACTAAAAGGTGTTATTTTTATTTATTTATTTTTTTGTTTGTTACTTTTTTTTTTGGGACTAGAGGGACTAGCCTGTGCCTGAAAAACGACTAATCTAGGTGGAAACGACTAATCTTGGTGGAATGACACACTGCCTGAGCCACACAATGGCTGGAGTTTTTTTTATTTTGAGTCATTTGACCCAAATTGTATCATGGATTTAGGGAAAAACTTAAAATGTTTAAACAACTGTTTTTTCTATTAAAATACATGTGTAACACAGGCAACAAATGGTAGTGGAAGCATTATCCAATAAATAGGGATTATGGGATGAAAATTCAAAATAGATTAAACTAATATTTAGTATTAAAAAAATTATTTATTTTATCAGATACATGTGATTTTATTTTTTTATTACATACATGTGTTTATTTTATTTATTTCACTAAAGAGTTCATTTCTCAATTGCAAAAAAAACAAAACAAATAATCATGGAATAATCTTTCATTTTCCTCATTTCTTTGTACTTTCTAAAAATACCAAAATATCTTGTTTAAATAAATCATACAACATAGATAAATTTATCTTTAAAAAGGTAACGATTAAATATCTATAAAAAGGTAATGATTAAATAATAAATAAATAAGATATGTTTTAATTATTTTTTACTTAATTTTTGAGAAGAAGCACATTATAAATAAGTTATTTTTTCCACCAAAAAAATTGTATTTTATTATTAGAGCTCAAATAAGATGCATTTCAAAGGTAAAATTGCACAGTTCAATCATCTTATCTCTATGTGATATCCTTTTTTTTCATTTCTTAATTATACATAGATCTACCTAATATCATCATGTTTCTTAAAAAAAAAAATAACAAATCAGAATACCTCAAATAAATTAGTAAAGAAAATAAAATAAACATAAAAAACATTATTTTTTAAGTTGCTAATTAAATTTTACTTTAATTTTAATCATTTTTTAATGAATTTGAACTCATGTTGCATCTGTTTTGGGGACGGGAAAGGTGGGGATGGGGACCCTGGATGCCTAAAGCTCACTCCCAAATTTTGCAAGAATGGCAGGTTGGGGATGACAATAGGATACACACACAAATATATATATATATATATATATATATTAAAAAATATTAAAATTCACCATAAACATTTGTAGTTGCTTCAAGCTTGTAAGCATAACAAGCTATATTATACACTATTATGCACATCCATTACACTTGCGAATACTGAAAAAACTCAAGCAATTTAAAAAAACGGTTGAGTAACATTTCATTATTGGCTGCTAAAGTGAAAAATGCAATTTAACTTTAAGAAGCTTAAGTGAGAAATGTCTCTATGGCAGTTTGTTTTACTAGTATTTCTTGTTAATGAAAATTATGTTAAAACATGAAAGACATTCCCTTCTCAATAGGCTTTGCAGATTTTTATGGTTGTGTTGAAAACCACTATAAAACACTTTGGTTCTGTAAAGAGATTAGATTCATATTTCAGAGTAAGAAAGTGATTGAATAGGAATTTATTCAAACATTTAGTACCCAATCGAAGTCACGACTATCTGATTATTTTAACAATGCTTGAAGTTGGAATGGTGGAAGCACCATAATTGAATGACTCCTGGAAACCCATGTACAATATGTAAAAACTAAGAGGACCAAAAAAATGAGAAGAACAAGAGAAGTAACCATATGGATCAACCCTTTGAAATGTTGCATTTCTTGTTTTTTTGAAATGGAAACTCTGCTTGTTGTAACCTTGTTTATGAAAATACAATATTTAAATCACCAAAAACCCAAATCAAAACCCATGTTTTGAGCTACAACTTTTACGACACATTTAGATTCAGTGCAATAAAAAAATAATGGATGGAAAAAATGATCCTATTCTACAATCATCAATTTCCATGCTTTTCAAGAATGAAGATATATGCCCGGAGTATCCTGAAAATCTACCCAAAAAAATCCCTAAAATCAACCTAGAACAACATCCTCAAAATCTGTCAGGAACTTCTTGGGGACGAAGAGCAAGTCCCCAAGTCCCCAACTAATTGGGTAAGTTTCCTGGGTTTTTTGGGGGCAACGGGTAGTGCAACATAGATTTGAACCATTCTTTTATTTAGGATAATTTGATTGCTTATGTTTTCTTTTAATTGTATTTAAAAAAAATAAANTATTAAATTTATTGGATGTATCAATCCAATAGTGTGATAGTTGAAAATAGTTATTTTTCTTTTTAAATTTTAGATATTTTCTAGATTCTATACTAGTGTAAATATCATTGTCATGGTGAATTGCCTATATATTTAATTAGTTAAATTTCTATCATCTAACTAAAAAAAATTCCACCATGTTAACAATATCCTATTACAATATTACATCAAAATTCACAAAATTCGAAGTGCCAAGGAAGAGATGAAGCCGAACTGATTTAGGGTTTAGGGTTCTTCACCCACACAGCGCCGCATTTCCCCAATGCCCGCCCCACTGGGGCTCATGTCTCGCAGGGAAGGAGGGTCCAATGGTGCCTCCTATATCCAGGCCACTGCGAATGGAAACTCTGCAGAAGGTTTGAAACAACCGACCTTTGAGCCCCCACCAGACTTGTGCTCGAAACTCCTGGCGGAAGGAACCTTCAAGGATCGGGAGATGGACATTGATCCAGAGAATGTGACTATCCCAACTACTACGTGAACTCCCTGTATGCCATGCAAATTTATCCCTCAAGCACCACAGGCCCCAAAATACATTATCAGCTCACCACGCAAAGAAGAGCAAAAACAATATACAAGAGACTATGCCCTAATCGGAAAATTCCTAGGGCTCTGGACTTCTAAGCACGATCTGATCAAATGGATACAATACTGGTGGAAGCCAAAAGGAAACTATGAGCTACAACTTGGTTCCAAGGGGTTCTTCACAATCATATTCCACAACCTCGAGGATCGCAATCGCATCTTTGATGGGGGGTCGTACTTCTATAACTCGACATGACTCTTCTTAAGATTCTAGATCGAGAAGTTCAACCCTGAAAAGGAGGACTTTTTCGATGCACCTGTATGGATTAGACTATACTCTCCCCCCAAAAAATTCTTGCTGGAGGAGGTCTTAGTCGGCATAGGTAATACCATAGGCATATATGTTAAGTCTTCCGAAGCCACCAAGCAGAGGCGCTACACCTCTTATGTACGCATCTGCGTGTACCTGAACATAGCCAAGCTTCTCCCGGGATCCATAATACTTGAATATCATGATGAGGACTGGACCCAAACCATCGACTGTGAACACATTCTGTTCCGGTACAGGAAATGCCATGAACACGGTCATCTTTTCAGAGAGTGCCCTCTCAATATTGCTCACAAAGAAGGTAACCCGGAAAGAGGCAAAGATAAGGTAACCCTAGTAAACCCCAATGAGAAACATTTGGATAATCACCCTCAATCTACTAGCCAAGGGGATGAATGGCCCTCACAGGGTAAGGATTCATATCACCCCTCCCTAGATGTGGATTAGGAACAACAAGACTTTCTGGAGAAAGAGGACGGGGATGCAGAAATCTAGCTGGAAGAACAAGAACTAGCCGGGGTGGATTTGGAGCACCTTGAGCACGCCTAGAGGCATCAGAAACTTTACACCATACCCAGGAATCAATTACGAAAGGTGCACAAGGTCTTTCTCAACTCCTCAGCTGGATCCTTAGCTCGATCCAACAAAGGTCTGCGAATACAGGGCAGTCAGTCAAAATATCAAAGTAAAACTCAGAAAGATGAAAAGAAAAGAGGAAGGAAATCTACCAATAAGCTCATACAAGAAATAGGCCACTTCATGGTAAACTCAGGGAAAATCCACCTGATATTGGACAACTTCTCTTCTCTCCCCACCCCCCCATCATCATGAAGATTATCTCATGGAATATCAGAGGCCTCAATGGATGTAGCAAGCAAAAAATGCTACGAGATTTGATCTTTGCAGAAAAACTTGACATAGTAATATTGCAAGAAACAAAAGGCACTTTCGAAGACATCGACATGATACTTCCCTACTGCTAGAAGCAAGGGGAAGTGGCTTCAACTGCAGCCATAGGAACAGCTAGAGGATTGGCTATCTTCTGGAACATCAACTCTGTGTTGTTGGAAATTTTTCTCACCACCAAGTGGTCCATTACTGAAAATTATAGGCTTATTAGCTCTAACAAGTTCGGAAACCTAACCAATTTCTAAGACCCGGCCAACCCAAGGGATAAGAAGGCCTTTCTCAGGAACTTGGAATACCTATCCAGTCTTATTCAGCATAACAGATGGATTGTTGGTGGAGATTTTAATATCATCCGCAGTCTGGAGGAAAAAAAAGGAGGATCAAGACGCCTGGATCAGGACTCCAGTGACTTCAACAACCTCATAGACAACCTCCACCTTATCGACCTAGAAGCCATCAATGGAAACCACACTTGGACAAATAGAAGAACCGAATCACACCGAATCGCTTGCAAACTAGATCGATTCCTCATATCTGACTCCGTTATGTTGGAAGGAACAACTCTGGAAGCTAGTATCTTGAACTTCCCCGACTCGGATCACTGGCCTATCTAGCTATGGTTGGATGTGCCAGCCACACCATCATCATGAAGATTATCTCATGGAATATTAGAGGCCTCAATGGACGTAGCAAGAAAAAAATGCTACGAGATCTGATCTTTGAAGAAAAACCTGACATACTACTATTGCAGGAAACAAAATGCACTTTCAAAGACATCAACAGGCTACTTCCCTACTGATGGAAGCAAGGGGAATTGGCTTCAACTGCAGCCATAGGCACAGCTGGAGGATTGGCTATCCTCTGGATCAACAACTCTGTGTTGTTGGTAAATTTTCTCACCACCAAGTGGTCCATTACTGCAGATTATAGGCTTATTGGCTCTACCAAGACGGGACACCTGACCAATGTCTACGGCCCGACCAACCCAAGAGATAAGAAGGCCTTTCTTAGGAACTTGGAATACCTATCCAGTCTAATTCAACATAACAGATGGATTGTTGGTGGAGATTTTAATATGATCACAGTCTAGAGGAAAAAAAAGGAGGATCAAGACGCATGGATCAGGACTCCAGTGACTTCAACAACCTCATAGACAACCTCCACCTTATCTACCTGGAACCCATCAATGGAAACCACACTTGGACAAATAGAAGAACCGGATCACACCAAATCGCTTGCAAACTAGATCGATTCCTCATATCTGACTATGTTATGTTGGAAGGAACAACTCTGGAAGTTAGTATCCTGAACTTCCTCGGCTCGGATCACTGGCCTATCTAGCTATGGTTGGATGTGCCAGCCACACCTGCAAAGAAACCCTTCAGGTTTGAACAGCTTTGGATCGACCATCCTGATTTCCAAGCAAAAATCCAGGACTGGTGGAGGGAGGCAGAGGTCTCCCACGTCTCCAAAATGTACAGATTTAAGAAAAAGTTAAAGAACCTCAAAGAAATTATCAAACTCTGGAATAAGCAAACCTTCGGCAATATATTCGACTCCCAAAAGCAGCTGTTAGAACAGATGAGCGAGATTCAAAATTAGATTTGGATGCAGGGGCTAACAAATGAGCTAAAAGCTCAGGAAGCAAAAGTAAATCAACAGCTAGAGGCCAGGAAAAGACAAGAAGAGATTTTATGGAAACAGAAATCACGCATCCAATGGCTCAAGGAAGGGGAATGAAACACCAAATTCTTTCATAGAACTGTCATCCACATAAGGCATGATAATAGAATCACGCACCTAACCTGCACCAACGAGGAGCCCATTCACTCCCACGAAGACATGGAGATGACTTTGATCGACTATTACAAAGATCTCCTCATGGAACCATTCCCGGATAGATATGAGGCCATAACTAAGGTTACACGGCATGTGCCCGCCCTTGTCACCCTGGAGCAAAACTCAGCGCTGCTCYGGCCCATTACAATTGAGGAAGTGGATCAAGCGCTTCAGGACACCCCCAAATGCAAGGCACCTGGACCCAATGGCTTCACCAGCGATTTTTTCCACCATTGTTGGTCGATGATCATGGTAGAGGTTTGGGAAATTCTTGAAGACTCTAGAGCCACAGGACAAGTCCTTCATGCTCTCAATGTGACTTTCCTCACCCCTATCCCCAAAGAGGGGTAGGCTCACCATCCTAAGTAGTTCAGACCCAAAGCTCTCTACAACGTTATCTACAAACTCCTAACAAAAGTGATTGCCGAAGACTCAAGCCCATCTTACCGACAATCATATCTCTGGAGCAATCGGGCTATGTTGAAGGAAGACAAATCTTTGATAGCGTCATCCTAGCCCATGAAGTGATCCACTCTTTGCAGAAAACTAAAACACCAGGTATGCTCCTTAAACTAGACCTCTCTAAAGCCTTCGACAAGATAAGTTGGGACTACATGTGGGAAATGCTCCTAGCTTTTGGCTTCGATCAGCTTTGGGTGACTTGGATTATGAATCTAACCTCCTCGGCATTTTTCTCCATTCTTATCAATGGTGTACCCTCTCGACCCTTCTCCCCCTCAAGAGGAATTAAACAGGGAGATCCTCTCTCCCCTTTCCTATTCATCATTATGGCCGAAGGACTTAGTCGATACATTCACGCAGCTGTTGCAAACAACCTACTGACAGGCCTCCCTTTGCATGGCATCTCCCCCCTATCTCGCATAGTAAATTTGTGGATGACACACTTTTGATAGGAACCCCAACTGTCCGCGAAGAAAATTGTCTCCTCTTGATCCTCCAAACCTTCTTTGACGCCTCGGGTCTGGATTGCAACAAAGATAAATCCCAAATCTTTTTCTTCAATACGCCCCCTCCGATTTAGTGCCATGTCTCTGATATCTTAGGATTCAACAGAAGCTCCCTTCCATCCAAATACCCTGGCATTCCCCTGATTGATAATGCCCTTAGGAACTCCTCTTGGGAACATCTATTGTCCTCCTTCACAAAGAGGCTTTCTTCCTGGACCTTCAGAGTTTTAAACCTTCCTAGTCGTCTTGTTCTTCTCCGAGCTGTTCTTCAGGCCCTTCTTGTATACACCTTCTTGGCACTGGCTACTCCAAATTTTGTCCTTACAACCATTAAAATCTTACAAAGAAACTTCATCTGGCAAGGCCTCAACACAGGGAAGAAAATAGCGTTGATCAGTTGGGAAAATATTTGTCGACCCAAAGCACAAGGAGGCTTGGGATTACGGGATCCATTTATTATGAACAAAGTTCTAAGTGCCAAAATATGGTGGTGGTGGCTAAAAAACCCCAAGGATATCTGGGCAAGACTCTGGAGGAAGCAATATGTACCAAATGTGGCAAAAAAAAACCTAATTCGATGGAATGGGGACAACCCAGGCTCCTTAATCTGGACAGTGGAAAAGCAGAGGAGATAGCTTGTTACTCGGCATGCTTTCTGGGAAATTAGAAATGGGGAAACCGCTCTTTTCTGGAAATATTCTTGGCAACAGTGGCCAATTTTAGACAACGAGGATTGGGCTAGGGATATTAGGACCTAAGCTACACTTGTGGGCCTCACAAGAGTAGCTGACTACTGGCAGGACAATTCACCAGAAGACACCTGGCGATGCTGGCACCTTAAGAGGGAACACATAAATCTGGATGCACACGTGGATCTGGGACCCTGGCAGGAGGAACTAGCCAAAAGAAAAATCCCCAAACTCTCAGGAGAGGATATCCTTTGATTGGGATATTGGTCACGGGGAACCTACAACATATAGGAAGCCTATCAGGTCAAAACTCAATTAGACCCTCCTCCTACAAGGAAAGTATGGCGCAAAATCTGGGATCTTAAACACTGGCCTAAAATTACCTTCTTTCTCTGGCTTGTTTCCCACTCCAGCATTTGCATTCTTTGTGGAGATACAGACAAAACCATGAATCACCTCATCAATTCCTATCCTTACACTGCAATAATATGGGATCAAGTTGCACTTATCATGCGCACCTCGGATCGCAATAGAAATAGTATCACTCATACCTTTACTGATTGGAGGAACCAGGCTTTCCATTCTCCCCTCCTAAATCGTATTTGGCAATTACTTCCAGGCTTCATTCTTTGGAAAACTTGGAAAGAAAGGAATAGGAGGCTTTTCAGAAATGTCTCCCTCCCATGGCAACATTGTTGGAACCAATGCTACCGCAATGTTATGGAAACTCTCAACCTTCAGCCACAAACTGAAAAAGACTTGATCAACAATCCCTCAGAACTCCTTATCCTTCATCACTGGAACCCTTTTCCTTCTCATCACCCACTTCCCCCCTCTTCTCTTCCCCCCCCTTCTCAGCAGCCCCTCCTTGTGGTATCCACCCCTTGTCGACTTCATCAAGCTCAATTTTGATGGAGCCTCTAAATGCAATCTAGGCGCAACGGGCTATGGAGTAGTCTTTCACAACCATCATGGGAACATCATTCACATAAACATAGGCTCCCTTGGTCATATCATGAACAACACAGCAGAACATTGGGGGCTCATTAGAGGACTGCAATTAGCCATTGAAAACAATTTCACCAAGCTAATTGTAGACGGAGATTCTCAAATCATCATCAATCTACTCCATACAATTTTAAATGGAGTGAACCCAGAAAAAATTTCACCCAGTTGGAGACTCTCGCACGGGCTATAGATTATAAAAGATTTGCTACAAACAAACCAGGCTGTTATACCTGCTCATATCAGGAGGAAGACGAACCAAGTTGTGGATTAATTGGCTAATATGGGGACCAATTGGAATGGACCGGAACTCCTTTGCAAAACATCCATCGATCCTAATCACCCCATTCTCCAGCAATGTGTTCGTAAATCTGGGGCAGTGGACACACCCCCGGATGGGGTGCTAGTGTGAGCCAACTGGCGTGAGGAGGATGAATGGATCGGCCAACGAGGCAAGGAGCCATGTGACGATCTCGTGCCATTGCCCGCCACCCTGATCCTGCATTAACTCGCCATTACGACGTTGCAGTGGCTTTAACTCTGCAGCATACCTCTCCTTTACGGATTATTCCATGGCCCTGCTGCTTGTATTCGCCTCTCACCTCCACTTGCGGCCCGACTGGCTCTCCCCTCCGCTGCCCCAACCTAGTTCAAACCGGACCTTCGTGGTGATCGTAGCCCAAGCTATCTACCTCCGCCTAGAGCACTTGGTTTTCTTTGGAATTCATTCGACAAAACTCATGTCGCGTCAAAGGGGATGGCCGCGAAGAAGCTCTCCATGGAATCCTCGCCATCGCTAGCCCTCTGTCTTGCCCCCTGGGTTGCCTTCCACTTTCACCTCACCGCCCCTCCAGCCCGACACAACACCTCCCGCCTCCCCCACCCCGCCTATCTCCCGATTTGATTGTTTAGCCATCATTGAGAGCTCGTCGGGTTCCTCCTCGCGATACCTTCTAGTCCCTCCAATCTCTAGAACTGTCGAGCCTTCCCACGTAGGCTATTATACCTTCTCATATCAGGAGGAAGGCGAACCAAGTTGCGGATGAATTGGCTAATATGGGGACCAATTGGAATGGACCGAAACTCCTTTGCAAAATGTCCATCAATCCTAAGCACCCCATTCTCCAGCAATGTGTTCGTAAAGCTGCGGCAGTGGACACACCCCGAGATGGGGTGCTAGAGCGATCCAACTAGCGTGAGGAGGAGGAATGGATCGGCCAACGAGGCAAGAACCCATATGACGAGCTTTTTCCATCGCCCGCCACCCCAATTTTGCATTAACTCACCATTACAATGTTGCAGTGGATTTAACTCTACAACATAMTTCTCCTTTACGAATTATTCCATGGCCCTGCTGCTTGTATTTGCCTCTCGCCTCTGCTCACGGCCCGACTGGCTCTCCCCTCCGCTATCCCAGCCTGGTTTAAACTGTACCTTCATGGTGATCGTAGCCTACGCTCTCTACCTCCGCCTTGAGCACTTGGTTTTCTTCAGCATTCATTCGACGAAACTCATGCTGCGTCAAAGGGGACAGTCGCGAAGAGGCTCTCCATGGAATTCTCATCGGCCCCGGCCCTCTGTTTCCCCTTGAGTCGCCTTCCACTTTCACCTCACCGCCCCTCCATCTTGAGCCAGCACCTCTTGCCTCCCCCACCCGGCCTGTCTCCTGATTTAATTGTTTAGCCATCATTGACAGCTCGCCAGGTTCCTCGTCGCGATATTGTCCAGTCCCTCCAATCTCCAAAACTGTCGAGCCTTCCCATGCACCAACAGTTGGTTCCTCAAGAACGCCCATCGGGGCGCCACCTCCATTTCGCAGGCCCCAAAATAATGAGAACCTGTCTTCTGACTCCTTCTTTGACACGTAGTTGAAAGAAAGTTTTACTATTCTCTTTGGCCTGGTCTTCGAACTCCGTCAGGGGGTGGAGGACCTCCAATTCCATCTGCAGACCACGGATGGAAAGGTCACGACCCTCCTTCAAATCCTTTCCTCCCTCCAAGATGCTTTTCCCCCGGACCCAGTAGGTGCGGCTTCAGCAACAGAACCCCGTGCAGAGACCAGCAAAGGAAACACCCAGATGCAGTGCTCCGCAGAGATTGATGTGGAGCAAGCCGAGAATGAGGACTCGGGCTTGGAGAAGGCCACAAGACAACATGCGCTACAGGACACCTCGCCACTCGCCGACAGAGATGGGAGCAACGTGGACGCTGGCATGCAGGTGGAAAGTCAAGGGACACTTGTCGAAGAAGAACCTTGGTACGATGCCGTCCTTGCCACCTGGCCAGGTTATTTGCCAAGTGTTTAAGCCCACAGGGGTTCTTTAAGTTTTAACAGTTTTTCTCTTTTTAGATGTTGTCCAGTCAGCTTAAGGCTGATATGTTAGACTATCAAGTTACCTATGACTTGATTCACCCGACTTGCTGGACTAGTTTCCCCTCTATTGGGGTAGTCCAGTAACTACAGTACGGTTAATATCTGTTTCTTGTACCTTTAACTTGGTTTTTGAAGGCCTTTTATATATAAAACTTCTTACTTACAAAAAAAAAATATCCTATTACAATATTAAATTTCACAATTTATAATGATTTAGTTTTAACTTCTACACTTCAACCACAAAATTAACTAGTTTTTTAAAACCAATCCTATTGTTGTTGTCAATATCCAACATTAGAACTTCCAAAACCCATACTTAAAATATATAATGTGTTTTATATATTAAGCATATACAAACAATTTCATGAAAAAAAAAATATAAAATAACAGTCTTATAAAAATATTTTTGATGTTGTAAAGTGGTTAGTATTTTAAAACCAAGCATATTATTATCAATATGCAAATTTAAAACTTTTCAAAATTCATATAGTAAATCTACAATTGGTATTATATATAAAACATATAAATAGATTAATAATTTAAGATGAAAAACATATAAAATGGTAAATGATAGAGAATTATAAAATGTAGAATTGATATTATATATAAAACATATACAATTGATATTATATATAAAACATATAAATAGATTGATGATTTAAGGTGAAAAACATATAAAATGGTAGAGAATTATAAAATCTACAATTGATATTATATATAAATTTGATATTATATATAAAACATATAGATAGATTGATAATTTAAGGTGAAAAAATTTAAAATGATGGAGGTGATCTTGAAGTGTGAGAGTTTACAAATAAATAATAAACATAACAAAATGAATGTTTGTGCATGAAAGCAACTTGGAAGAGTGATTGTAGTGTATGAAGAACCTAGGAATGAAATATGAGTTGAAGTTTATCGATTGAATGTTACATGAATAGAGAATGCTCTTTACTTTTAATAGATATAGCTCTTTACTCTTTAGTCTTGAGTAGGTTTACCCTTGTTATCATGTCAAATAGATGTAGTCCAACATTCAACCATTGGATTAATTGTGTAGAAGGATACATCATTAATAAACCAAAAAAAGTTATGTATTTGAACACTTTTTGGAATGAAAAATTTAAAAGTTTGAAATTTAAAGTGTATTATGTTATTTAATTAGAAAATTATCAATGTATAAATAAATTGGAGAACCAATATCAAAATAACAATGGTAAAAATATTTACATTGGATCAATATACATTTGCAAACTTAGTCACAACTCATGTAAAAACCACATGAGGACCATGAGCTATTTTTTCCACTCTCTGGAATGAGTCTTTTTCTAAATATGTTGTCATATATGGTAGTATGGTAGAATTCTATCTCTCATATCATCTACATCTCATACATGTTATAGAATGATACATACTCCAATAATCACAATTCCTAGATCATCTCAGTTAGATAATATGAACTA
>SNQJ01S0013399.1:31772-65711 GCA_010110895.2 Picea sitchensis | reverse complement strand
ATTTTTTTAATACTAAATATTAGTTTAATCTATTTTGAATTTTCGTCCCATAATCCCTATTTATTGGATAATGCTTCCACTACCATTTGTTGCCTGTGTTACACATGTATTTTAATAGAAAAAAGAGTTGTTTAAACATTTTAAGTTTTTCCCTAAATCCATGATATAATTTGGGGCAAATGACTCAAAATAAAAAAACTCCAGCCATTGTTGTGCCCAGGCAATGTGTCATTCCCCCAAGATTAGTCGTTTTTTTAGGCACAGGCTAAAAAAAAAAAAACACCTTTTAGTATTAAATAAACAAAAATAATTTTTTTAAATATAAAATATTAAATTAACTTATTTTTAATTGTATTCTAATACACATTTATTTAAGTTGAAAAATAAACAATTCAAATCCATAAATAAAACAATAATTTTTAACTAAATATATTTATTTTAAATCTTATCCTAAACACATTTTAATGGCATCCAATGTCCTTCAACAAAGTAATAAATGTTGCATAAGTTGAGATATACACCATCAGATCTAAATTCTTTTAAATCCAAGATATACTAGCCTAAGAAACGTTTATTACTAAAACCCTAAATTATTTTTATAAGACTAATAAGCATTTATTAATAAAAACCTAAATTGTTTTTATAATTACAATGTATCTATGAAGCATTTACTACTAGAACACTAAATTATATTTGTAACTATGCCCATGGTTTTTCATTGGTTGTCATAATAAATTCTTAGTTGTCATAGTAAATGAAAGATTTTGATTTCAATCATTAACTTTCTTGCATGGAAAAAAATGCCCCTTCCTCATTAAAAATGGTAACTAATGGTAACTAGAATGATTAGAATAATAATAAGAGATCAAATTATTAATACCAAATTTAATAATTGTTTCAAAAATTTTTAGGATGAGTAAAGCCACACCATTTTACAATTTTTTATTACATATGTTTATGGTTTTTTACGTTGGTTTTTACCACATATTGTTGGGATGCATGGGCCATGTTATGGGCATATCACCTCCTTCTCGAAAACTCCATAGTTCCACTTTATAAGTTTCACCATGAATTTCAAGAGGAAAAATTGAGTTTCAGCTCACCAAATCAAAGTAAGGATCCATAGCACTAGCGAAAAGGGACAAATGAGCCAGATGAAATATTTACTATTGACTTCAATAGGAAATTGTTTAACTGTGTTTTCTACATAGAGGCCTATGAAAGGAGATCAGTGGTGTCAATGGTCCATTATTTATTCTAGACACAAGCACATAAAGAGGAAATATTGGACCAACGACACGATCCAAAAGCCGTAAAAGTGTTCGACCCCGCATTAAAAGAATCTGGAATTTAATTGGTTAAATCTTTGCAACAATCATATAGGATATGTTCCTGGTGTCGATGTCCCACGCCCAACAACTTAGGTATCCTTTTAAGGGACGGGGTATAAATTTTTTTTCTCTTTGTCTTGACCATCTCAAATCCTCTTCCCAAGACCTCCATCTTCTTCTTCTCATCAAGAGATTTCCAAGGACTATAAGTATTTCCATATCCGATATCTACACTAAAAGTTATGGCCCTTCAAATTTCTATAAGCCTTTACCAACTAGGATCTCTCGTCATCATGTGACATCCATGTGGCTCCCTATCCTCTGGCCTACCACCTCAACATAGCATACAAAGACTTTCCCAAGTCAAGGTTGATGCTTGTCTAGCTCTTATAGGCCTATTAATTTAGTTAAACATTGCCAATTTGTTCTTTCATTAATCATATTATAATATAATTCTATTGAATTATATTATAATATAACTAAAGACTTCAAGGGAGTACTTAGGATTATTAATTTCGATAAGCACCTAAGTCTCCAGTCATCGGTGAAATTTACTCCTCATGATCTTATAAATATACCCAAAAACTCTCGAATGCCAAATATATTCATAGGATCCCACTTAGTTAATTAATTATATTTAAATTATTCTTACAACTTGCAATAGTGGGAAAGTAAATATGGGCCTTGGGCCATTTAAACTTATCCAATATACCACTCCAAACCTCGAGAGTTCTGAAACCTCGGACTCCCAAAGGGTACACACTTACACGTGGTGGCGCGTTAAATACAAAGGTAGGTCCAAGCCTTCAGCCGGTTAACCCCAACATTACAACATCCCAATTTTTCTAAAGTCTCAAAATCTGAGTGCCCCGGATATTCCACCAGCTATTAGGCCAAGCGAGCATGTTCCAGGTGGTTGACATGCGAAAAAGGAAAAAGATGACACATGGCCCTATCAATGGGAGACACATTTCACATTCCAATTGGCATATAAGCTCTATAAAAAGAATGAATCAAGCTGACACGTGGCATGTCAAACATCGATCTACATCACCCTAGGTGATGCCAGCGTGCCACGTCACTCCAGACTGACATCCTCTGGGAGAATCCAACCTCTCCTACCTGCGAAATTGCCTAGAGCTCTGAAGTCCGAACTCCTGCTAGAAACCTCCCAATACAATTTTATCCCATGGTCAAGATAAGTCCAGGTAGATCCATAGATATACGGCCTTTGTTTCTTCGTGACTTCGTCGTTTCGAGGTTTGGTTGTTTAGTTTCATTTCTACTCTTGGAGTGGTCAATGTTGGACTGATCACGATCTAGATCCAGTGGTAAAGAGAGATATTGAAGCATCCTCAAATCAACGATCCTCGTCTCTTCACAACTTTGACATTCAGGGATTTGGTTGTTTAATTTTATTTTTACTCCAAGAGTGGTCAGCGTTGGAATGACCACAATCTAGATCCAATGGTCAAAAGATATCTCGAAGCATCCTTGGATCGACGATCCTCGTCGCTTCGTGACTTCGACATTCATGGGTTTGGTTGTTTCATTTCCTTTTTACTCCCAGATTTGATGAACACCGAATGACCACAACGTCAATACAATGATCAGGGGAGATCTTGAATATCCTCGGATCTATGGTTTGTGTTACTTCGCAACTGAGAAGTTCATCAAGTTTTAATTATGGGACAGATCCCACGGTCATAGTTAAGGAAACTTCCATATGTCAGTCAATCTTTGTGGTAACCATACTTGCAGGTTTCCTTCGGTTTATTCTGCATGTGGTAAAGTTATAACAACCCGAAGCTCCAGTCCCCCTAATTCCCAAAGCCAAGATAGCTTATCTCCTTTCAGACCTAGCAAAGGGTTACAAGGTCCTAGTCATATGGATTACCTAACAAGTTTCGAGGCTACATTATCAACTCTTAACCTTGATTTGGTTAGGGTCGCGGGCATGAGCCCCCAGTCACATGAACAAATGGTTTGAACGAGGCACCCTCCATCCATAGATCTCGAATTTAATAACATGCGATGGTAAATTCAAGGGTTCAAGAGGAATGAAGTAGTCCAAGGAAGTATGCCTCGACTCTTACATTACAATATCAATCCTTGGGGAAATTCCCTTAAGGATATTCCCACTAGCACATAAACTATAATATTATTACTAATTTCATTTGAATACCCATGTCTAATATTTTTGTTGCAGCTAAGAAGAGGAAAACATAAAACATTCAAATGTAGGGGTTCATAGAAGAACAATACCAGTTACTAATATTAATCATTCAATGCAAATTTTAGTCATAGACTCAGACATGCAACCGCTCATTTCAATTCTAGTACACAGGGTATATGAAATTCTTATCTATTACAGTCGATCACTAATAAACTGAATCTGGGTGTTCGCCTTTCCACTCAACCATAGGATCAGAGGAATTCATTCTTATCTCTTTATCCACCCCCATGCCAATCGATGATATCACTAGGGAACTTTTACAATTTCTCAAAGATCCTTTCTTTGTCATAGGCGTTGCGAGGTTTATCACATGCTCCCTTAGCATCCAACTTGCGACCTTATACTGATTTCATGTTTTCTGCAAACTTTGAGAGATCCTTTCACTTTTTCTCTCTTTTTAAGAAGAACAACTTAATCTTGTAGTTCTTCTTCAGAACCCAAGAGCCTCATGGATTCTCCTATTTTCTCTCAAAATATACAGGTCGCACACACCCCTGTGGGCATGGTATCCTTATTATGTTCTTTCGTGTGTATTTTTCCACACCTTTTTCCACCTCAAGAAGGTTCTAGGTATGTCCTCTTCCTTATGTTAGAAGGAACTTGTGTCAATATGGGCTTGCAGGAAACTACACTCTCTGGTACTTCAGGATGATAATTTTCTCATTAAATATTTTTCCTTGGGATCAAGATGGGGCTTATTATTTCAACAAAGATAATTTGGGGTCATTTTTACATAGTGATATCATGGCCAATACTTCTAGGCTTCACCCCCATAGTCAGTGATTGGAAATCTAAACAATAATACAGTTAATTTTTTCACATGCCATAACATAGTGATCATAATTAATGATTAATTACAAGTTYAKGGAAATAGGTGTATTACAGTTGAATTTGGGGATGTATTCCAGTATCGAAGGATGCTGAGTATTATAGGTTGTACATACCTATTTAGGAAGGTATATATTACCTAATCCTGGAGAATCAAGACACATTGTGCCATTCAAAACCAACATTGTTGTTTCTAGTGGTTATGAAGAAAATATTGACAACATATATGTGATATTATATGTAGTCCAAGGTGTGAAGGATCATCATGGAAATGAGAAACARGTTTATGATCAACAACTCACTCCAGAGAATGCACTAGCCCTATGGAATAGTTGGATGAAGAAACAACGTCTTATATTAATTCGATCATTTGAGGAATCTCCTTGTGGATATAGGTATGATTGAATATACAATGTAGAGAATTCCTAGTGAAGAAAAGGATGAGTAGGATATGTAACATCCCCAACCACTTGGGATGGGCCATGCCACAAAAATCTCAACTTCTCATGTACTAATACCAAACTCTAATTTACCCTGTTACCAACACTTAAGAAAATTCCTTGATACCTATTTGTAACATCCCCAAATTATTGTTGATCAATTCCACTCTGAAATTGCAGTGCTCAGATTCTTCACTATAACATTGTCTATGCAGAAATAGTTGAAGTAAGGCACACGAATGAAATTTGGATCGCACCAAATTAACTTTCCTCACTTGACACAACTTATAGAAGTGGAAGTAACACATTGCATATGTGCACAAAATCATGTTGAGAACACAACATCACTGTGCATGTATTCCAGCTCACTACTATGCATAGAACCATTCTGGCGTTACACACAAATTATGTGTTTCTTGTGCATGGAAACTACTTCCCTACACACAGAAGTGAATGTATAGGTCAATATTACAAGAAATATTACAAGTTACAAGGTTGTAGAATTTTTTTTACAATTGGACACCTAAAATTTTTTGCTGTGAAAAAAGACCAAAACTTATATCTTGTAGGACAAAGAGGGGAAAATTTGCATTGGTGTAAATTTTCCTTTGAGAAAAATCCACACCATGCTACACTAAAATGCACACCTAGGTTTCAAAACTCATTCAATTAAATTTTTTCAAGTTGTAAATAATTGGTTAAGTAAATTTATATAATCCTATATACCTATTTTTTCAATTGCAATCATACAAGACTCTGGTGTGCAAAAATAGACAAGAAATACCTAATAAAACCCCAGAAATGCACAACTTGTTTGTAAAAGGTAAGTCAAGGTTGTATTATACTTTATATTTGAATTATGAAAATTGTTGGGGGTGTGGTCTATTATATTAGACATTTTCATGTTACTAATTTTGCAATTGCAAGTTTAGAATGATTGTTAAACGAAAGAGAGAGTTTGTTTCATTTTTTGGAAGATCCAAACTATGATGAGTTACAAAATTAAAGTGCACTCCCAAGCTTCCCTGTAGCTCAACAAATTGTTTATAAGTTGTAATATGGATGTATATATATGATAAATTTACGTATTCCATTTAAAGTGAAACTGAAGAACGTAAGAGTTGTTGTCATGCACCTAGATTTGGGATTTCATGTAAATTTGAGGGAAAAAAAACCTTAGTATAAAATGTACACGTTGTCTCAATTTTGACCCAAATTGACAGGTTCAACTTGAATAAGGTGTAGTTATTGATTTTACACTTGTCTATAACCTTAGATTGGCATTTTTGACCAAAAAAAACAAAAACCATTTGATGTGTGTAAAGGCTAAAAATTGTCTTCTAAGACCAAATGGACAAATCATTAAATTTGACTATATGAAACCTCATTCCCAAAGCCTTTTAATCCTCCATAATTTAGTATTTAAGTTGTAAATTGATGATTACAATATTTTTAACATGTTTTTACAATTGGGAGTGAATTTACACGCCAAAAATGATTACTTATATGCATAAATATTCATGAACTTTTGATTAATCAAAGGGTGGTTTGATATGAGAGAAATAAAGGTCAATGAATTGCAACCAACCAATGGTACATATAAAATGACATAAAAATAACAACACATAATTAACTCATATATAAAAGAAAATTATAGGGAATAACTCATAGAAAATATAGAGTTTGTTAACGTCCAACTTGTTTGATCCTAGTTGGAGAGTGTGTAATTTATATTTTTACATATGCATATACCTTTGTTTATGCATTTAGATATGTAAAACCCTTTTCTATGCAGAAAGAACAAAATTTGTCTTATAGACTAAAGAGGTCAATATTACATGAAATATTACAAGTTATTGGGTTGTAGAAAATTGAACATCTGTATATACCTTTGTTTCTTTAGTTGGAAAATTAAATCCCTTTGTCGTGCAAAAGGACCAAAAATTTCCTTATAGGACAAAGAGGAAAATCTTTGCATTGGCATAAACTTTGCCTTAGTGAAAAATTGTAATGTCCCTGATGTTGAACCCTATTTGTATTTGTACATATAGGTTGGTGAGTTGTTGGTACCAATTATAAATGTGTACACATAGGCTTGTGAGTCGTTAACACCATGTTTGGGTTCTACGCACACCTGAGTAGTGCGAAGTATTGTTATCAAAGAAAGGGTGCACACATTTCACAGTGTTGCACACACCTAGGAAAGTGCGTGTGGTGGAACATCTGTTGGACACACTAACCACAAAGACAGGGTGGGGGTGACTCATTGTGTGACTCTTTTTTACAATTATTTCTTCCTTTATTTAGAAATGACTTAAACATGTATTCATTCATTATTATCTACTTGCATATATCAACAACATTCAACAATAATAAATAACTATGAAACATCACCATAATGAACACAAAGAACACAGGATATATGTGTAATATTTTTGTATTATGTTGTTACATGTAGAATACAATGTTCGTGGTTTATTAGCACCAAATGAACAGAGCACCAACTCTAAGAGAGTACCAACTCTCAAATACAATACCTAGCTTGTAGATCTTAGCACCGACTGAGATGTGCAGATTCCAACCCTCAAGTACAAGACCCATATTATAGACATAAAACAATCTGTCAAATATTGTCTACAAATATGCAACATATATATACCGCAACATGAATATGTACATGATTTGCTTTCTTGAACCCTGCATATGTATGTGAATTTTCCTCTTCCAAGCTATGTACACCCTTAGAAAACTAGTGTTTCTAGTTTTCTAGAACTCCAAAATTTCCAGCCCTTCATACCTTTGATTCCTCTGTCATATCAACCTGTCACCTTTCATTTATCAGTATCAACATTTTCTAATATTACATCATCAATGTTGATATATTCTCCTACATATTTGAGTTTAAAGTTTATATTAAAAAACATAACCCAAACACAAATTCACTAAACTATATATACTTGAGTGTTCATCTTGTATTATCTAAATTTATGTAGATACCTATAGTTGATTCGCCTTCTGCTTCATTTTCGGTTTCAACATCTTCTGCTTCAGTTTCAGTTTCAACGTATTCTTCGACATTATGAGAAAAATATATTTATGTTTTTTGAAAACATCAAATTGTAATTACAATCAATTATATTATTTACAATATTTTAAATTTGAATTCTGTACTTTCTGAATATAGTCTCAATGTGTGTCATGTGCTCGATCGTCATATGTGCATGCATACCTGGTTGACCTTCTTCTTGTTCAAAATATTTATTGACATTATCATCATTTCTTTATCTAATAATGCTCTTTCCTTTGTTTGTTTTGACAAGTATCATCTCGAGTGCGATCAATATTTCTATTGCGCAAAATTTTGTTTCCCATGAATTTTATAGTTATGTGTAAAAGATATGTTCAACAAAGAATTCACCTTGAAAAAATGTTCAACATTTATCTTTCAGCATATATATTGTTATTCCAATAAAAACTTGAACAAACATCAACTACCTTCTTCAACAAAAACCAAAAAGATGATTCAAAACTTTGTTTAGGTTCTCTAGAAAACCATCATGTATCAATATCAATCCTCTGATTAAGCCTATGGAACAGAGGGAAGAAATAAAGAAACAAAAGAATACAACTGGAATCAGTAATAGAAATTCTTTGAAATCCCTATCCCTCAGTTCATATCTCCGTCCATTCAATGAATTGTGTTAAATTTGTTCAGTCGAAAGCGTATCTACACAATTTGACGCGAAATGAAACAATATGATGTGTCATTTAATTTTTTTCGACCGACGAAATTCGCTCAACAGGCTTTTGGCTGAAAGAAGGTTTTCTCGGCCAAAAACCTTGGAAACCGTTCAATTTTGGTGATTTTCGTTAGATTTTAGTCTTTTGGCCGAAATAATATTGTTTCAGCCGAAAACATGAAATTGGGACTGAAAACAAAAAATAGAGAATTGACCCAAGCTTACCTAAACTTTAGAGGTTGCAGACTCCTGCAAATATTGAGAATTTGGTTTCGAAAATGAAACCAGCATTTCCAAAATTGAATCTACTTTCAATTCCTATAATTTATTTTCATTTTCATTATTTTTATCTAATTTTATTTAATTTAAAAAAAACCTCACTCTATAATATTTTCAATAGACATTATCATTTGGTAAAATGAAATATCGGTATCTCTAAAAATATACAGTGAAAAATTTAGAAAAAAATATATTCATAATCCTTAAACTGTTATTTTTAAAACCTGGTATATTTAGATTTTACTTTTAAGTAAAAAATAATATAAATAGAAGGTGTAGAAAAACATGTGTTTAAAATCTGTAGCGTTTTCAGCTTGGTCAACTTAAAAAAATTGACGAAATTATAATATTCATCCGTTAGATTAAAAATTATAGTCATAATAAAATAGAGACTTTTTATATTGTTGTTGTATATTCCGTTACTTAAAAACATAAGTTTAAAAATAGATACATTGTTGTGGGAAAACATAACTCATTATCATTCCTTTCATGTTTAAGGAACATATTGTTAAGTAATTTTCAAATTCACATATCAAATATTGATAAAACAAATTTGAAAAATAGTCATTGGAAAGCTAACAAAATTCTTCACAAGTTTTGTTATTACTGTAAAGCGAAATTATAAATAAAAAAAATACTTTTGTGTGACGGAAGTTGAAGAACTTGTGAAAATACAGTTTTTTTTCTCATAAAACAAGAAAAAGTGTTAACCATCTTCATGATTTCAACCAATAACTTTTTTTAATATTAAAAATTAAATTAATTATTTTGAATATTATTCCCCCTACTTGTGAGACACTTTACACATCTATTTAAATTGAAAATTGAATCATTCAAAACCATAAATAAAATAATTTAGCCTGGCACCAAACATTTCTCAAATATTGAAGGAGACTAGAAGGATAATAATATATAGGAATTTAGGACAATCGTGATCCTTTTTTGCAACTATCGTAGCTTTCCATGGTGCAATGGTCCTATGATAAGTTGGATCCTGAGTGATATTGATATTATGTGTCTAGTTTAAACTTGGGAGCATGAGGAGTCTAAGGTCCCCAACATAGAAGAATTTGTCTCGTGGTGGACATGAAACAAAAAATCCCATCATAGAGGGATAGGAGGCATAGCTTGTTATATTAGAACGAGCATTTATCCTCACATTCAACTTCATAATATTAACTGGCTCGGGCTGGAGGGACGGTGAGGAGTGAAAGTGGAAGGTGACTCAGGGGGCGAGATAGAAGTCCGGTGAGGATTCCATGGAGATCCTCTTCATGAGTAAAGTCCCCTTTAGTGACATGAAGGTTTCATCGAATGAATGTCGAGAAAACCAAGTGCTCTAGGGGAGGTGGGCAGGCAAGCATGGGGTCGGTTGGTGGAGGCTTGGGTGGGAGGGTGGGGGAAGCGAGAATACGTGGGGTGTGAGACAGTGGTAGGAGGCAGGGGTTAGGGTGGCAACATGTCAGCAGGACAATGGGATCAGGGGCGTGGTAGAACTCATGGCATAACCTCTCATTGCAGATCAGTTCCTCCTCCTCCTTATGGTTGTCACTAACTTCCCTAAAGGTGTCCCACTTATCACTGCAGGGGTGGTTGGGACAGTGTTTTAGGGACCGTTATTGGTGGTCCTCTTCTTGTGGCATTCATGGAATGGTTCTGCTTCCTCGTGGGGTATAATTTGTTTGGATTGCCATGAAATGCAGTATAATTTGTAGCCCATGTAGAGTCTCAATTGGGTGAAATTTACATGCAGGTTTCTCCATTTAAAATTCTCTGAGTAGATTGATGATGATTTGAAGTCTCCCTCACAATTAAGCAGTAGAGTGTTTTTCAATGGCTAATTAGGTCCTCTAATGAACCCCAAAGAGTTCCTTTGTGTTGTTATTGGTATGACCAAGGGAGTCTGCGTTTATGAGAATGATGTGCCCATGATGGTTGTGAAATAATACTCCATATCCCGCTGTGCCTGGATTGCATTTAGAGAGAGCTCAGATCAGGTGGAAGCTTGATGAAGAATTATTTGGGGGAATAACCAAAGGAGACTCTTTGAGGAAGGGAAGAGGAAGTGGGTGATGAGAAGGAAAAGGGTGCCAGTACTAAAGGATAAAAAGTTTTGAGGGATTGTTGATCAAGTCTTTTTTAGTCTGTGGCTGAAGGTTGAGAGTTTCCATAATATTGAGGCGGCATTGGTTCTAGCAGTGTTTCCACGGGAGGGAGACATTTCTGAGAAGCCTCCTATTCCTTTCTTTCCAAGTTTGCCAAAGAATGAAGCTTGGAAGTAATTGCCAAATATGATTTAGGAGGGGATATTGGAACACTTGGTCCCTCCAATTAGTAATGGTATCAATGATACTATCTCTATTACGATCCGAGGTGTGCATGATAACCGCAACTTGATCCCATATTTGTGCAGTGTAACGACAGGAATTGGGGAAGTGATTCATGGTTTAAATTACGCCTCTCCACAAAGAATGCAAATAGAAGGTCCAACAAAACCTCTTTTTGAGAGGTTATCAGTTATAATGCTCTTTCCCGAAGTGAAAGCTTGAGCCAGGAAAAAGGAGTAATTTTAGGCGGTGTTTAAGGTCCGTTTTAGTATACTTTCCTTCTAGGAGGAGGGTATAATTGAGTTTTGACCTGATAGGATACCTGTGTGTTATAGGTTCCCATGACCAGTATCCCCAACGTAGGATATCCTCTCCAGTGAGTTTGGGGATTTTTCTTTGGCTAGTTCCTCTGCCGAGTCCGGGATCAACGATGTAGCGTCAGTTATGTCCCCTGATGAGGTACCGGCATCGCCAGTGTCTTTGGTGAATTATCCTGCCGATGAATCTGACTACTTTTGTCAGGCCTATCTGTGTAGCTTGGGTGTAGATGTCCCTATCCCAATACTCATTGTCCAAAACTGGCCACTATTTCCAAGAATCTTTCCAGAAAAGAGCAGTTTCACCATTTCTAATTTCCCATAAAGCATGTCAAGTAACAAGCTATCTGCTCTGCTTTAAGCTATCCAGTTAAAGAACTTTGGGTTGTCCCATTCCATGATACTAGGTTTTTTTCCGCCACATTTGGTACATATTTCTTCCTCCAGGTCTTTCTCTAAAGATCCTTGGGGTTTTAGCCACCTTCCTGTATTTTGGCTGCCGAGGCTTTGTTCATAATAAAGGATCTCGTAATCCATGCCTCCCATTGCTTTGGGTTGACAAAGTTTTCCCAAGCCCGGTCAGTGCTATTTTTCTTCCACATTTGTTGAGGCCTTGCTAGATGAAGTTTCTTTGTAAGATTTTAATGGTTGAAAGGAAAAAATTTGGAGTAGCCAATGCCGAGAAGGTGTATACAGGAAGGGATTGAAGGATAGCTTGGAGAAGAACAAGACAACTAGGAAGGTTTAAAACTTTGAAGGTCCAGGAAGAAAGCCTCTCTTGGAAAAGGAGGACAAGAGATGTTCCCAAGAGGAGTTCATGAGGGCATTATCAATCAAGGGAATTCCAAGGTATTTTTGATGGGAGGGCTTACATTTGAATCCTAAGACTACTTGAGAGACATGGCGTTGAGCAGAAGTATTGAAGAAAAGATTTAGGATTTATCTTTGTTGCAATCCAGACCCGAGGCATTAGAGAAGGTTTGGAGGATCAAGAGGAGAGAGTTTTCTTCGTGGACAGTTGGGGTTCCCATCAAAGGTGTGTCTTCCACAAATTGACTATGTGAGATAAGGGGGGAGATTCCATGCAAAGGGAGGCATGTCAGTAGGTTGTTTGCAATAGCTGCGTGAATGGATCGACTAAGTCCTTTAGCCATAATGATGAAGAGGAAAGTGGAGAGAGGATCTCCCTGTCTAATTCCTCTTGTGGGGGAGAAGTGTTGAGAGGGTACACCATTGATAAGAATGGAAAATGCGAGGGAGGTTAGAATGGAAATCCAAGTCACCCAAAGTGATTGAAAACCAAAAGCTAGGATCATTTCCCGCATATATTCCCAGCTTATATTATCAAAGGAAGCGGTCTAGTTTAAAGAGGAATACACAGTGTTTTAGTCTTACGCAAAATTTGATCACTTCATGAGCTGGAATGGCGCTATCAAAAATTGTCTACCTTCAACATGGCCGATTGCTCAGGAGATATGATTGTGTTAAGATGGGCTTGAATCTTCCGGCAATCACTTTGTTAGGAAGTTTGAAAGATATAGCGTTGTGAGGCTATGGAGTGCAGGCTGCTTAGGATGGTGAGCCTACCCCTCTTTGGGGATAAGAGGGTGAGGAAAGTCCCATTGAGAGCATGAAGGTCTTGTCCTATGGCTCTAGAGTCTTCAAGAATTTCCCAAACCTCTACCCTGATCATTGACCAACAATGGTGGAAAAAATGGATTGGTGAAGCCATCGAGTCAAGGTGCCTTGCATTTGTGGGTGTCCTGAAGCACTTGATCCACATCCTCAATTGTAATAGGGCGGTAAGGGCGGGTTGTTCTTGGGTGATGAGGGAGGGCACATGTTGCGTAACCTTAGTTATGGCCTCATATCTATCAGGGAATGGTTTCGTGATCTGTAATATTCGATCAAGGTTGTTTCCATGTCTTCGTGGGAATGAATGGGCTCTCCGTTGTTGGAGGTTAGGTGCGTGATTCTATTAGAATTCCTTCTGTGGACGACAATTCTGTGAAAGAATTTGTTTTTGTCTCCCTCCTTTAGCCATTGGATGCGTGATTTATGTTTCCATAAAATCTGTTCTTGTCATTTCCTGGCCTCTAGTTGTTGATTTACTTTTGCTCCCTGGGCTTTAATCTCATTCGTTAACCCTTACATCCGAATCTGATTTTGAATCTCACTCATCTGTTCTGACAACTGCTTTTGGGAGTTGAATATGTTGCCAAAGGTTTTCTTGTTCCGAGTTTGAGAATTTGTTTGAGGGTCTTTGCTTTTGCTTAAATCTATACATTTTGGAGAAATGTGAGACCTCTGCCTCCCTCCACCAAACCTGGATATTTGCTTGGAAATCAGGGTGGTCAGGCTAGAAATTTTCAAACCTGAAGGGTTTCTTTCCATGTGTGGCTGGCACATCCAACCATAGCTAAATGGGATAGTGATCCAAGCCAGGGACATTCAAAATGCTAGCTTCCAGAGTTGTTCCTTCCAACATAACGGAGTCAGATATGAGGAATCGATGGATTTGCAAGCTGATATAGATTGTGATCGGTTCTTCTATTTGTCCAAGTGTGGTTTCCATTGATGGCTTCTAGGTAGATAAGGTGGAGGTTGTCTATGAGGTTGTTGAAGTCGTTAGTGTCTTGATCTAGGCGCCATGAACACCCTTTTTTTCCTCTAGATTTTGAATGAGGTTGTAATCGCCCCTAATAGTCCAGCGATTGTATCTGTTTAGGTTGGATAGGTATTCCAAGTTCTTGAGAAGGCACGCTTATCCGCCGGTTAGACCGCAGACATTAGTCGAGGTGTCGACATTGACCAACCAGCCTATGTCTGCGATGTCTAATGGAACGCGGTGGTGAGAAAATTTCAACGACGAGTTGGTTTTCAGGAGGATAGCTAATCCTCGGTATTACTATGGATCTGATTGAAGCCACTTGCCCACGCTTGCTTCTAGTGAGTAGAGGAAGTGGCACATCATTGTCTTGAGAAGTGCATTTTGTTTTCTGCAATGAGTACTATGTCAGGTTTTCTACAAAGATGGATCTCATAGCATTTTTTTGCTTGCTCGTCAGTTGAGACTTTGGTATTCCATGAGATAATATTCATGATGATGGGGGTGGGGAGGATGGAAGTTGTCCAAGATCATGTGGATTTTCCCTAAGTTTACCATGAAGTGGCCTATTTCTTGTATGATCTTATTGGTAGATTTCCTTCCTCTTTCTTTCATCTTCGAGTTTACTTTTGATTTTTGGTATGTATTCCTAGACCTTTGTTGGATCAAGCTGGTTTGAAAAGGCCGTGTGCAACCGTAATTGATCTGGTGAGTGTACATTTTTTTATGCCTGTAGGTGTGTTCGAGGTGCTCTAGATCCACCTCGACTAGTTCTTTCTCTTCCAGCTCCATTTCTGCATCCCGTCCTATGTCTCTAGAAGATCTTGTTGTTCCTAAGCCCGTGTCTAGGGAGGGGTGATCGACTCCTTACCACTGTGGTCGTTCATCCCAACAGCTATGGGTGAGGGTGATTATCCAAATTTGGTTCATTGGGGTTTATTAGGGTTGTAGGATTCTCTAGTTGATGTTGTAGAATTGCAAATTTATTACTAGTTGAAGGATCCTTACTTACTTGGGCTTCTTGCTTTCATCCTCCTTGTCTTCTTTTTTCTGCTGGTTGAGCAAAGTCGTCCTTATCTTGGCTGCTTTCTGGGTTCCCTTCTTTGTGGCTTGGTATTGAGAAGGCGCACTCTGGCCGTGTTAGTGGCGAACTCTTGCAGGAATGGAATGATATTCAAGTATTATGGATCCCGAGAGCTGACTTGGCTATCATTAGGGTACACCTGAGATGCCATAAGAGGTGTAAGCGCCCTCAACTGAGTGAAAACCCGGAAGACTTCACATATGCCTATGGTATTACCTATCATGAACCTCCTCAAGCAAAATTCCCTAGGGAAGTATAGTATAATCCATACAGGGTGCATGGTGAGAAGTCCTCCTTTTCATCAGCGTGAACTGCAATTCGAGAATCTTAAGAAGAGTCACGCGAGGAGTTGTAAATCGCCCCATCAAATATGCGATTGTGTTCCTCGAGGTTGTGGAATATGATTGCGAAGAACCCCTTGGAGACGGTTGTAGCTCATAGTGTCCTTTTGGCTTCCACCCGTATTGTATCCCTTTGATTAGATGTCGTTACCGAAGGCCAGAGCCCTAGGAATTTTCTGACCAGGGCATAGTCTATCATATATTTCTTTTTCTCTTCTATAGTGCTGAAGTGTGTATTTTGGGGCCGGTGGCACTTGAGGGATATATTTTCATGGCATATAGGGAGTTGATGCAGTAGTTGGGATAGTCACATTCTCTAGATCGATGTCCATCTCAGTGTTGAAGGTTCCTTCGCCAAGATTTTTCGGCGCAAGTCGAGTGGGGGCTCAAAGATTGATTTCAAACCTTCTGCGAGTTTCCATTCGGTGGCATGGGAAGCCACTCGGCCCTCCTTCCACAGAGCTCACATGAGCCCAGATTAGGTGAGGCATTGGGGCAATGCGGCGTAGTGCGGCTGAAGAATCCTAAACCCTAAAGCAGTTCAGCTTCATCTCTTCCTTGGCACTTCAACTTTTGTGAATTTTGATGTAGCCTTAATAGGATAATTGTTAATGGTGATTTTTTTTTTATTTAGATGATATAAATCTAACTAATTAAATATATAGGCAATTCACCATGACAATGATATTTACACTAGTATAGAATCTAGAAAATATCTAAAATTTAAAAAAAAAACTACTCAACTATCACACTATTGGATTGATACATCCAATAAATTTAATAATACTTGGTGAATATTACTAATAATACTAATGTGTATTTATAATAAAAATATTAATCATATATATCATATATATATATATATATATAATTTTTTTAAAAATACATTCAAAAGAAAACATAAACAAAATTATCCTAAATAAAGAATGGTTCAAATCTATGCTGCAATACACATTGCCACCAAAAAACCCAAGAAACTTACCCAATTAGTTGGGGACTCGGGGACTTTCTCTTAAGTCCCCAAGATGTTCCGGACAGATTTTGAGGATCTTGTTCTAGGTTGAGTTTAGGGATTTTTTTGGGCCCGATTCTGTGAGGATATTTCGGGCATATATCTTCATTCTTGAAAATCATGGAAATTGATGATTTAGGACAATAGGATCATTTTCCATCATTTTTTGTATTGCATTGAATTTAAATCTGTTGTAAAAGTTGTACCTCAAAACATGGGTTTTGATTTGGGTTTATAGTTATTTAAATATTATATTTTCAACAACAAGGTTATCGGCTTAGTTTCCATTTCAAAACAAGAAATACAACGTTCAAGGGTTGATCCATATTGGACTTTACCTCACTTGTTCTTCTCATTTTTTGGTCATCTGGTTTTACATATTGTACATGGGTTTCCAAGAGTCATTCAATTATGGTGCTTCCACCATCCCAACCTCAAACATTGTGAAAATAATCAGGATGAGTCATTGACTTGATTGGGTACTAAATGTTTAGATAAATTCCTATTCAATCACCTTATTAATATGAAAAATGAATCTAATCTCTTTACAAAACCAAAGTGTTTTATAATGGTTTTCAACACAACCATAAAAATGAGAAGCCTATTGAAAGGGAATGTACTATGTTTTAATATAATTTTCATTAACAAGAAATATGAGTAAGATTAATTGTTATAGAGACATTTCTCACTTAAGCTTCTTAAAGTTAAATTTCATTATTGGCTGCTAGACATGACCCAATAATGAAATGTCACTCAACTCTTTTTTTAAATTGCTCGAGTTTTTTTAATATTGACAAGTGTAAGGGCTGTGAATAATACTATATAGTATAGACTTATGCTTACAAACTGAAGCAATACACAAATGTTTATATTTAGTTTGTATTTTTAATATATGTATGTGTGTGTTCTATTGTCCCGTCCCCCATCCCCACCTTTCCCATCCCCAAAACAAATGCAACATGAGTTCAAATTCATTAAAAAATAATTAAAATTAAAGGTAAATTTAATTAACAACTTACAAAATATGTTTTGTTTTTTTTTTATTTTCTTTACTAATTTATTTGAGATATTCTGATCTGTTATTTGAGATAAAGATGATTGAATTGTGCAATTTTACCTTTGAAATGCATCTTATTAGAGCTCTAATAATAAAATACAATTTTTTGGTGGAAAATAACTTATTTATAATGTTCTTCTCCTCAAAAATTAAGTAAAAATGAGCTCTAATAATAAAATACAATTTTTTTGGTGGAAAAATAACTTATTTATAATGTTCTTCTTCTCAAAAATTAAGTAAAACATAATTAAAAACATATCTTATTTATTTATTTATTATTTAATCATTACCGCTTTTTAGATAGAGATTATCTATATGTTGTATGGTTATTTAAACAAGATATTTTTAATTTATTTTTTGATTACAAACAAATATGGGGAAATGAAAGATTGGCTAGCGTTATAAATATGGTTATGGGTGAAATGTTTTTTTTTTTGCAATTGAGAAATGAACTATTTAGTGCAATAAATAAAATAAACCACTTAATGTAATAAAAAATAAAAACACATGTCGATAAAATAAATAATATTTTAATACTAAATATTAATTTAATCTATTTTGAATTTTCATCCCATAATCCTTATTTATTGGATAATGTTTCCACTTTCATTTGTTGCCTGTGTTAGACATGTATTTTAATAGAAAAAAGAGTTGTTTAAACATTTTAAGATTTTCCCTAAATCCATAATATAATTTGGATCAAACGACTCAAAATAAAAAAACTCCAGCCATTGTTGTGGCTCAAGCAGTGTGTCATTCTACAAGTTAGTCGTTTTTTAGAATATGAGGAGCTAGTCCCTTAGTCGAAAAAAATAGCAAACAATTAAATAAATAAATACAAAAATAACACCTTTTAATATTAAATAAACAAAAATAATTTTTAAATATAAAATATTAAATTAACTTATTTTTAATTGCATTCTAATACACATTTATTTCAGTTGAAAAATAAATAATTCAAAACCATAAATAAATAAATAATTTTTAACTGATATATTGGTTTAAATCTTATCTAACAAAACAATGGCATCCAATGTCCTTCAACAAAATAATAAATGTTGCATAAGTTGAGATATACACCATCCGATCTAAATTCTTTTAAATTCAAGATATACAAACCTAAAAAACATTTATTATTAAAACCCTAAATTATTTTTATAAGACTAATAGAAAGCATTGTAATTATAAAAACCTAAATTGTTTTTATAATTACAACGTATCTATGAAGCATTTACTACTAGAACACTAAATTATATTTGTAACTATGCCCATGGTTTTCATTACAAATGGGCTTTTAATGGACACAATTTCATATGTTCTGAATATTCTTGGTTGTCATAATAAATGAAGGATTTTAATTTTCAATCATTAACTTCCTTGCATGGAAAAAAATTCCCCTTCCTCATTAAAAATGGTAACTAATGGTTACTAGAATGATTAGAATAATAATGAGATCAAATTATTAATACCAATTTTGTAAAATTGTTCCAAAAGTTTTTAGGATGAGTAAAGCCACTCCATTTTACAATTTTTTATTACATATGTTTATGGGTTTTTACGTTGGTTTTTACCACATATTGTTGGGATGCATGGGCCATGTTATGGGCATATTGCCTCCTTTTGAAAAACTCCATAGTTCCACTTTATAAGTTTCACCATGAATTTCAAGAGGAAAAAATTGAGTTCGACTCACCAAATCAAAGTAAGGATCCATAGCACTAGCGAAAAGGGACAAATAAGCCAGATGAAATATTTACTATTGACATCAATAGGAAAGTGTTTAACTGTGTTTCCTACATAGAAGCCTATGAAAGGAGATCATCGGTGTCAATGCTCCATTATTTATTCCAGACACAAGCACATAAAGAGGAAATATTGGATCAATGACACGATCCAAAAGCAGTAAAAGTGTTCGACCCTACATTAAAACAATCTGGAATTTATTTGGTGAAATCTTTGCAACAATCATATAGGATATGTTCTTGGTGTCGATGTCCCACACCCAAAAACTTAGGTATCCTTTTAACGGATGATGTATAGTTTTTTTTTTTCTCTTTTCTCGACCATCTCAAATCCTCTTCCAAGACCTCCATCATCTTCTTCTCATCAAAGAGATTTCCAAGCGACTATAGGATTTTTCCATATCGATATCTACTAAAGTTGCCATTGCCAATTTCTATAAGCCTTTACCAACTAGGGTCTCTCATCGTCACCATGTGTGGCATCCATGTGGCCCCCTATCATTTGGCCTACCACCATATGGTACGAAATTTAAAATCAAGGTTGGCTTGTCAAGCTCTTATAGGCCTATTAATTTAATTAAACATTGCCAATTTGTTCTTTCATTAATCGTATTATAATGTAACTAAAGACTGGGGAGGGACTTAGGAGTATTAATTTTGATAAGCACCTAAGTCTCCAGTCATTGGTGAAATTTACTCCTCATGATCTTATAAATATGCCCAAAAACTCACGAATGCCAAATCTATTGAGAGGGTCCCACTTAGTTAATTAATTATATTTAAATTATTCTTACAACTTGCAATAGTGGGAAAGTAAATATGGGCCTTGGGCCATTTCAACTTTTCCAATATACCACTCCAAACCTACGGAGTTTTTGAAACGGACTCTGAAGGGTACACACCCACATGGTGGCCCGTTAAATGTGAAGTAGGTCCGAGCCTTCGGCTGATTAACCCCAACATTACAACATCCCAAATTTCCCAAAGTCCCAAAATCCGCGATTACCACAGATATTCCACGGCTATTGGCCAAGTGAGCATGCGCTAGGGGTTGACACGTGGAAAGGGGAAAAGATGACACATATGGCCCTATCAGTGAACTTACATTTCACATTCAATTGGGATATAAGATCTCAAAGAATGAATCAAGGTGACACATGGCATCGAACATGGGTCGACATCACCTAGGTGATGCCGGTACCACATCACTCGGTGACATCCTGCAGGAGAATCCGACCTCTCCACCCTCCGAAATCGCCCTGGGGCTCAGTTGAACTCCGACGACACTCCCGATTACAGAACATCCCATGGTCGAGATAAGTCCACATAAATCCATGAATGCTCTGACCTATGTTTTCTTTGTGATTTTTGTGGTTTTGAGTTTGATTGTTTGAACGTTCTCTTGGAGTGGTCAATGTTGGGTTGATCACGATCTAGATCGGTAGTAAAGAGATATTGAAGCATCCCTCGGATACGACAATCCTGCGTCGGCTTCGCGACTTTGACATTCATGGATTTGGTTGTTTAATTTCCTTTTTACTCCAAGAGTGAATTACGGTGGAATGACCCGCGATCTATCCAATGGTCAGATATCTGAAGCATCCAGCGGATCGGCCGGTCTTATTAACCCGCAACTTCGACACTCATGGGTTTGGTTGTTTCATTTACTTTTTACTCCCATAGTTGATCAACACCGAATGACCACAACGTCAATACAATGATCAGGGGAGATCTTGAATATCCTCGGATCTATGGTTTGTGTTACTTCGCAACTGAGAATTTCATCAAGGTTTAATTGGGGCCAGTCCACCCGGTCCTTAGTTAAGGAAACTGCCAGAGGTCGATCAATATTTGTGGTAACCATACTTGTAGGTTTCCTTCAGTTTATTTTGCATTTGGTGAAGTTATAACATCTCGAAAGCTCCAGTCCCCCTGATTCCCAAAGCCAGGATAGCTTATCTCCCCTTTCGGACTTAGAGAAGGGTTCCAAGGTCCTAATCATATGGATTCCCTAACAAGTTTCAAGGCTACATTCTCAACTCTTAACCTTGATTTGGTTAGAGATTACGTGGGCATGAGTCGTGGTCACATGGAAAATGGTTTGAAAGAGGCACCCTCCATCCATAGAGATCGAATTTAGTAACATGCGAAGGTAAATTCGAGGGGTCGACAATACTGAAGCGTTCCAACAAAGTCTGCCCCGACTCTACCCTACGAGACTAATCCTTGGGGAAATTCCCTTAGGGATATTCCCACAAACACATAAACTATAATATTATTCCTAATTTCATTTCAAGACCCATGTCTAATATTTTTTATTTCTTGCAACTAAGAAGAGGAAAACATAAACCATTCAAATGTAGCGGTTCACAGAATAACAATACCACTTACTAATATTAATCATTCAATGCAAATTTTAGTCATAGACTCAGACATCAAACCGCTCATTTCAATTCTAGTACACTTAGAGTATATGAATGCTTATCACCAATACAGTCCATCACTAATAGCCCGAATCACAGATTGTTCACCTTTCCACCCAACCATAGGCTCAGAGGAGTTCACTCTTATCACTCTGACCACCCCCATACTTGTCGATGATATCACTGGGAACTTTTATTTCTTAAGTCCTTTCTATGTTATAGCCTCTGTGAGGTTTATCACATCCTCCCTTAGCATCCAACTTGCGACCTTATACTGATGTCATGTTTTCTGCAAACTTTGAGTGATCCTTTCACTTTTTCTCTCCTTTCAACCAGAATAACTTAATCCTGCAGTTCTTCTTCAGAACCCAAGAGCCTTGTGGATTCTCCTATTTTCTCTCTAAACATACAGGTCGCACACACCCCTGTGGGCATGGTCTACTTATTATCTTCTTTTGTGTGTATTATTCCACACCTTTTTCCACCTCGAGAAGGTTCTAGGTATGTCCTCTTCCTTATGTCAGAAGAAAACTTTGGTCAATATGGGCACACCAGAAACTACACTCTTTGGTACTTCAGGATGATAATTTTCTCATTAAATATTTTCCCTTGGGATCAGGATGGGGCTTATTATTTCAACAAAGATAATTTGGGGTCATTTGACATAGTGATATCATTGTCAATACTTCTAGGCTTCACCCCATAGTGATTGATTGGAAATATAAACAATAATACAGTTACTTTTTTTCACATGCCATAACATAGTGATCATAATCAATGATTAATTACAATCTGGGGAAATAGGGGTAATGCGGAACGGATTTGGGGATGTATTCAAGTATCGAAGGATGTTGAGTATTATAGGTTGTACATACCTATTTAGGAAGGTATATATTACCTAATCATTGAGAATCAAGACACATTGTGCCATTCAAAACCAACATTGTTTGTTTGTAGTGATTACTGAAAGAGAAAATAGTGACAACATATGTGGTATATATGTAGGCCAAGGTGTGAAGGATCATCATGGAAATGAGAAACAAGTTTATGATCAACAACTCACTCCAGAGAATGCACTAGCCCTATGGAATAGATGGATGACGAAACAATGTCTTATATTAATTTGATCATTTGAGGAATTTCCTTGTGGATATAGGTATGATTGAATCTACAATGTACAGAATTCCTGGTCAAGAAAAGGATGAGTAGGATATGTAACATACCTAGCCACCTAGGCTATTCATGCCACAAAAATCTCAACTTCTCGTGTACTAATACCAAACTCTAATGTACCTTGTTACCAACACTTAAGAAAATTCCTTGATACCTATTTGTAACATCCCCAAATTATTGTTGATCAATTCCACTCTGAAATTGCAGTGCTCAGATTCTTCACTATAACATTGCTTATCCACCACATACACAAGCTCTTCAATTTAGTAGTCAAGAAGGGCTTCCTTAAACCCTAGATGCAAAGCCTCATTGTTCCTATTTTTAAAAATGGGGATATAAACTTTCTCTCTAATTATAGGACCATTATGATTAACCCGATTTAAGCCAATATTTATGGAATTATTTTGGAAAAGAAGATTGGCCTTTTGCTAGAAATTCATAGTAAAAGACTTAAAGGCTAGGCTGGGTTTAGTAGATACAATTCAGTTGTGGACCATCTTGTTACCTTTAGGATCATTGTAGAGCAGTTTCGTAATACTAAAACCTCTTCTGTTGTTTTCTTGACATTAGAAAAGCTTTTGACATGGTTACTAGGAAAAATCTTTGGAATAGGTTGGAAGAGATAAAAGGGCCTCTCGAGTTGATTGTTGCTTCAATAAGGATGCATGAGAACGTAATTGTTAAGTTTAAAAACATCGAGCGCTGATCAAAAGAGATTTAGTACAATATTGGAGTCAAACAAGGTTGTCCCTTGTCCCCTACACTTTTTGGGATATACATTGACAAGTTAGAAGATTGCTTGGAAAAACAAGGTTGTGTTGGCCCTACTCTCCCTGGTATAGTCATCAATCTTCTTCTTTATGCTGATGATATCGTTCTCATGGAAAGTAGTCCCCATGATCTTGAAAACCATCTAAGAATCCTCAAGGATTTTTTCTCCAATATGGGATGATTTTAAATATTGATAAGACTAAGGTCATGATTATTAAATACAATAAGACCACTTATGATACGTTCGTATATGACACCAAAAACTTGGAATTGATATTCACCACAATCTCAATTTGAATTGTAGCATTGAGAATATGATTATTGGGGGATGAAAATTTTATTATCGGCTTGAAAACAATTGTAAATCAACGGATATTTGGAGTTTGAATAGGAAGAAACTCATCTTTGAGACTCTTGTTAAACCTATTATTCTTTATGGATGTGAAGTCCAGGGTTTGTAGTATCTCTTGTGAATCCTGGAGAAAGACAGAGAAAATACAAAATAATTTTATAACCTATAATCTCAAAATTAAAGGAAATACGCCGTATCCCAACATCCTCTTAGAAACAAGCCTCTCCCCCATTGAGAACATGGCTATGACTAGATACCTGATGTATAAGAAAAATTTAAACATGGAAGAGAAGATGCTTCCAAAAACTTCTTCAAAATCGATTCATAACCACCACCAACTCAAGCGAGGATGGCATAAAGATGCATGGTCTTGGCTAAACTATTGGGGAATCATGGACGACACCATTTTACAGCCTAAAGATACTACTTAAACAATCGTCAAATTAAAATTTAAGGAGAAAATGTGGTGTGACAAAGAGTTAGAGGAAAAAAGAAAATTAAAGCATTATAAGGATGTAATCAACCCTAACCTAGAAGATCAAAATTATCCATATGTTTTTCCAAGTGTAAAGAAAAAAATAAGCATTCCTAAAAGAAGAACAAATTCTCACAAGCTCCATAGTGAAATTGCGCGTTGGTCAATTCCGAAAATGCCCTGGGATGAAAGAGTGTGTCACCTTTGTGACACTAAGAAGGTTGAAGATGAAAATCACTTTCTCTTAGATTGTCCACCCTATACCCATATTAGATCTCATTTTCAAAATATTTTTCACACTACCAACCTTGATAACCTCTTAAGCCAGCGAAAGTGTGGTGATATTGGAAAGATTCTCTTAATGTTTTTTGAGCATAGAAACAAAATTCTAAAGAATCCAAAGTACTCACTTACCCTCTTAAGGTCCAATAGACCAATTCAATCTTAGTGGACGTTAATCATCATCATCAATATAATCATCATCATCATACAGTCTGAGTGGGCCTAATGGTTAAGAATTTGTGTTTCCTCTTAAGCGGTCACAAGTTCGCAAGTTCAAGTCGAGAGGGGGGTAGGGTATGTATACCTCCGTAGACTTTACCAGTCATTTGGTGTGGTAGCTTGACCTTGACCTTAAAAATAGATTATTATTATTGTTAAGAAAAAATTAATTTACCTCTTTAAAAAAATATTATTTATATATTTATTTGAGTTGAAAAACTATATATACCATGTAATAAACAAAATAACTTTTTTGATGCTAAATATTAGCTTAATCTATTTTGAATCTTAGTCCCCACACCTCTCATTTAAAGGATAATGCTTTCATTAATTGATGCATGTGTTATATGTCTATTTCTATTAAATAATTAAAAATATAGTTGAAATCACTCAAAACCATTCAATTGAATAAATAAAAATAACAACTTTTAATATTAAATAAATAAAAATAATATTTTTATGTTTGAATTTAAATTAACTTATTTTAAATTTTATTGACGTGTAGTTATGAAATACGTTACACATCTATTTAAGTTGAAAAATAAATCATTCAAAACAATAAATAAAATAATATTTTCAAATAAATATATTTATTTTCAAGTAATAATATAAATATTTTCAAGTAAGTTGTTAAGTGTAGTTTAAAAGTTTTATGTTTTGAAAGATTTTCGGTGATTTTTTTCATTTGATTTTGTCATAATGGTTGAATTTGCAGATTTGAGTGGCTAAGTTTCTATATTACAAGTGCTTCAGTTTTTTCAGCATTCTTAATAAATTTATACATTTAGAAATTCAATTTAAACAACAAAAAATAAAAATTCTATTCAAATTTACATAACCAGATTTTTAATTAAAAAAAATAAAAAATATCAAAAACATATTTTAATTTCAAACTACTCCTCTCAACAAAATAATAAATGTTCCACAAGTTTTAAATAACTTTTAATACACACCATCACATCTAACTGCTTTTAAATCCAAAGTATTTAACTCCACTAGCACAACCACAAATTCGTGGCTGGTAAACGCCGAAAGGACAACTTGCAAAACCTGAACCGCGGGTAACGGCCAAAGGTGGAAGGAAAGAGTCGGAAGGAGTTGGTTGGAAGGAGGCAGTATGTCTTAGTGAAGGCCAACGGTTTAGGTTGACCTAGAAAATGAAACCCTAATTTCTTATACGTGGCAATCAGCTAGCCACCATAGTAAATTTTAAATATGATTAAGTAAAAGTAAAAATATAAACATGTCAACTAATGTCTTTTTAATAGTGAGGAAGTTAATGGTTGAAATTAAAACCATTGATTTATTGGGACTACTAAGAATATTCCATCAATATTTAATCTTGTCCATACAAAACTGATTAAGCACTAAAAACCTATTAAATATGCCCATAATCAATAGGTGTACACGTTTCGACCTAAATATATCCTGGCCTATCAAGCATTTATTACTAAAACCCTAAATTATTTTGAAATAAGTAAAATATTATGAATTACAATGCCCAAATGCCGAGTGATTTCATTTCCACTGTAAATACTGCACAGATACTGCACGGTATAAAGTGGCAGCAGTTCAAATCAGATCAAATAACTGCAACCTTTGCTTGGATTTGGTCTTCGCAGGCCATGGATCAGCGAACAGGGTGGACTTTAAGGGTTGATCTTCCGGTAGTGAATGTCAACGCCAGTTCATGTGAATTACCTCCTGGACTCCCTGTTGTCAGAGGTGGAGCAGACGCCGGGAGGATTGCAAGAAAGAGGAAGGTTGAATATTTGGACTATCAGAGACAACGGGTAAAACAGATGCTAGCAAGAAAGAGGAAAGTTGAATATTTGGACTATCAGAAACAACAGGTGAAACAGATGTTAAACATAAATTTAGGAGACATCCCTGGTCATGTCGGTGCCAATGAACTGGACAGTGAACTTCAAGAGGCAAACTCGAGTTTGAGGCCGCCAAATCGAACAGAGGATCCGCAGAGAAAGCGGAAAGAGAGAAATGAACCAGAGGAAACAGTTACTGCCAAAATCAATATTCAATACAAAGAGGCCAGTGAAAGGAGGTCAGTGGTGTCAAAGTTCCATGATTTAGTCCTGGCACATAAAGAGGAAAGATTGGATAAACAGGACGATCCAAAAACCATAAAAGTGTTCGACCACGCATCAGATAAACTGAAATTTCTTTGGAAAAATCTTTGCAACAATCATATAGGATCTGTTCCCGGTGTCGAAGTTGGAGATGTATTCCAGTCTCGAAAGCTGCTGAGCATTATAGGTTTGCACAGACCTCTTCAGGCAGGTATATATTACCTAAAGCCTGAAGAAACAGGCCACATGGTGCCATTGGCTACCAGCATTGTTGTTTCTGGTGGTTACGAGGACAATATTGACAACGGAGATGTGATAATATACGCAGGCCAAGGTGGGAAGGATCATCACGGAAGCAAGAAACAGGTTTATGATCAGGAGCTCACTCCAGGGTATGCAGCCCTATGGAACAGCTGGAGGAAGAAACAGCCTGTTAGATTAATCCGATCATGTGAAGAGTTGCCTTGTGGGTATAGGTATGATGGACTCTACAATGTAGAGCATTCCTGGTCAGAAAAAGGACGAGCAGGATATCGGGTGTATAAATTCAAACTAAGGCGGAAACGAGATCAGGCTCCTCTAGTTTCTCACATAGTCCGGTTTAGGGGCAGCTCTCATGGTAAGAAAACAAGTGTAATCAAGGAAGACATCGCGGAAGGACGACACACATTTTCTATACCCGTTGTTAATTCTGTAGATAATGTCTACAGTATTGATGATTTTAATTACCTCCTTACTGTGGAATATCCATATTGGTTGCCGAAACCAAGGTTGCCAGAAGGCTGCTGCTGTATTGGAGGATGCACTGATGCTGGGAACTGTCTTTGTGCTAGAAGAAATGGAGGGGAATTTCCTTACAGAGCAAATGGGACACTCGTTAAAACTAAGACAGTAGTGTATGAGTGTGGTCCTAAATGCAGATGCCCACCAACTTGCACAAACAGGGTTGCTCAACATCGGTTGAAGCATAAGATTGAGATCTTCAGGACACCAAGGAAGGATTGGGGAGTTCGGACACTGGACTTAATAAAGGCAGGTGCATTTATTGCTGAATACACAGGTAATCTATTTCGCTCCCGAAACACCTCAATGCATAAGTTTATTTTCCCAATTTCGTCTATACCCATGGAAGGAAATTCGGGTGACCTGCCAGGGGTGGTCGACGATGAGTTAGTATCGGCCTCTCCTTTTCAACTTGTTGAGGATAAGGGTTTCAAAGTTGATGCATCTAGAAGTGGGAATGCAAGCAGATTCATGCGCAGGAGTTCTAGACCAAACATATTTGTTCAATATGTTCTACATGATCACCATGAAAAAGATATTCCTCACGTTATGTTATTTGCTCTTGAAAATATCGCACCTCAGCTTGAGCTGTCTATTAGTTCGTCTGCAGAACAAAGAGTTCATAGCCAGCCTTTCCAAGAAGCTAGAAGCATGAGCAAAGCATGGATAAACAATCGGTTTAGCAAGTAGAATTGAATGGAGAAGCATGGTACAATGTGTGTCACCCGTTCTTCACGCTGCCATCTGAGCAGTGCAAGAAGCATTTAACAATACACTTTTTAGGTACTGTCTTTTCTCAGAAGCCATCTTTCCTCCAGAATTTTCATGCAAACATTCTTCAAACCAGAAGAGTGAATCTTAAGCTATTGTAATTTTTCTTTACTTGATCTTTTCAGGCATTCAATATAGATCGTAAAACTTTTGTAATTAAAGACATCTTTTTGAGACTGAAACTTCTTATCATTATAATTTTGATGTTCGATTCCTATTTATTTTAACAACAGCTTATTGGGTATTGTTTTACGTAGTAGTTATTTTTGGCAAAAACTTTACATGGTATTGTAAAGAATATAAGTTTTATTTCTATTACAAGGAAAGTCCATAAATTATATTTGTCTGTTTTATATTTGTCTGTTTTATTTCTACTACAAGGAAAGTCCATAAATTATATTTGTATGTTGTATCTTTGTGTGTAGAATTTCTTGTGAAGAAAAATATCATTATAATTGTGTAAATGCGTGATATAACTCATTCATGGAGTAATAATAGCTATTTGTGCTGAGCATTATTGATACTCATGTTTTGTTTTGGACATTGAGTGGTAAATAGTTAAAAAATAAAAAATAAAAAAAATTGAGAGTTTTCTTGTGGGTGGTGTTGTGTATTTTAATTGATTGGTAGTGATCTGTATAATTTGATGGTGATTCAATGTTGCATTCAAATCATGTATGTTCCTATTAAAAGGAAGGGGCTAAGTTATTGTAGACATGGATGTCACATCGTTCTTCGTGCTTCTGTGTATGTTGTGCATTTTCAAATTGCAAGGAGAATATACGCCAAGTGGATACAGTGGTTCTATTTACAGAAATGGAAGATAGCTAGTGAAGAAACCTGGTGGGAGTGATTCCCATTGTTATTGTTCCTACTTTTCTAGTTATGTAGATTTTAATGTATGGAGAAGCATGTTGGAAATAATTTTCATGACTATTGTGTGTTTTTTTAGTTAAATAGGGGTTGATTACTAACAATGGTAATTTTCATGATTGAGATATTCTACAGGCTCAACAAAGGTCATGGTTATCAAGGGGAATCTTTATGTTCTCAACAGAGATAAAGATTATCTAAGATTACTTACCAGAATTAAAATATGTAATAGAGGAGATAAGCATTTGCTAAAATCCATATGGAAAAATCATTGAATGTTTCATATTCCACAAGCTAGCCTCCATGGAATTACTATATAGAAGAAGTTAACTATAAAGTTTTATGATAAAATTTTTAACTCTACCTTCCAACCAAGAATGAAATTTCCTTACATGATGTAAATGGAATGGTAGATGGCTATAAGACCTATTGTGATATGCATAACCCTTGAATTCTTGATCTTGTAGGCTTTGTATCTAAAAGCAAGAGGGTAACTATTTTATAAAAGAATGACATGTTGTTGAGGATGTGTATATCCTTGAGCATGCAACCTCATATAAACTTGTAGTTCATATTATCTAACCAAGATGATCTAGGAATTGTGATTATTGGAGTATGTATCATTCTATAACATGTATGAGATGTAGATGATATGAGAGATAGAATTCTACCTTACTATCATATATGACGACATATTTAGAAAAAAACTCATTCCAGAGAGTGGAAAAAATAGCTCATGGTCCTCGTGTGGTTTTTACATGAGTTGTGATTAAGTTTACAAATGTATATTTATACAATGTGAATATTTTTACCATTGTTATTTTGATATTGGTTCTCCAATTTATTTATACATTGATAATTTTCTAATTAAATAATATAATACACTTTAAATTTCAAAGTTTTAAATTTTTCATTCCAAAAAATGTTCAAATACATCACTTTTTTTGGTTTATTAATGATGTATCCTTCTACACAATTAATCCAATGGTTGAATGTTGGACTACATTTATTTGACATGATAACAATGGTAAACCTACTCAAGACTAAAGAGTAAAGAGCCATCTCTATTAAAAGTAAAAGTAAAGAGCATTCTCTATTCCTGTAACATTCAATCTATAAACTTCAACTCATATTTCATTCCTAGGTTCTTCATACACTACACTCACTCTTCCAAGTTGCTTTCATGCACAAGCATTCATTTTGTTATGTTTATTATTTCCTTGTAAACTCTCACACTTCAAGATCACCTCCATTAGTGGGGGTATAGGTGAAGAAATGATCTCATTTCTTAAATATTTGCAACAACAACAGTTTTATAATTATCTATCATTTTAAATTTTTTCACCTTAAATTATCAATCTATCTATATTTTTATATACAATATCAAATTTATATATAATATCAATTGTAGATTTTATAATTCTCTACCATTTTATATGTTTTTCATCTTAAATCATCAATCTATTTATATGTTTTATATATAATATCAATTGTATATGTTTTCTATATAATATCAATTGTAGATTTTATAATTCTCTACCACTTTATATGTTTTTCATGTTAAATTATTATTTTATTTATATGTTTTATATATAATACCAATTGTAGATTTACTATATGAATTTTGAAAAGTTTTAAATTTGCATATTGATAACACTATGCTTGATTTTAAAATACTAACCACTTTACAACATCAAAATTATTTTTATAACATTGTTATTTTATATTTTTTTTTTCATGAAATTGTTTGTATATGCTTAATATATAAAAATCAATATATATTTTAAGTATGGATTTTGGAAGTTTTAATGTTGGATATTTACAACAATAATAGGATTGGTTTTAAAAAACTAGTCAATTTTGTGGTTGAAGTGTAGAAGTTAAAACTAAATCATTATAAATTGTGAAATTTAATATTGTAATAGGATATTTTTTTTTTGTAAGTACGAAGTTATATATATAAAAGACGTTCAAAAACCAAGTTAAAGGTACAAGAAACAGATATTAACCGTACTGTAGTTACTGGACTGCCCCAATAGAGGGGAAACCAGTCCATCCAGCCGGGTGAATCAAGTCATAGGTAACTTGACAGTCTAACATATCGTCCTTAAGCTGACTGGACAACATCTAAAAAGATAAAAACTATTAAAACTTAAAGAACCTCTGTGGGCTTAAACAGTTGGCAAATAACTTGGCCAGGTGGCAAGGATGGCCTCGTACCAAGGTTCTTCTTCGACGAGTGTCCCTTGACTTTCCACCTGCATGCCAACATCCACGTTGCTCCAATCTTTGTCGGCGACTGGCGAGGTGTCCTGTAGTGCATGTTGTCCTGTGGCCTTCTCCACGCCCGAGTCCTCATGCTCGGCTTGCTCCACATCAATGTCTATAGAGCACTGCATCTGGGCGTTTCCTTCACTGGTCTCTGCATGGGGTTCTGTTGCTGAAGCCGCACCTACTGGGTTCGGGGGAAAAGCATCTTGGAGGGAGGAAAGGATTTGAAGGAGGGTCATGACCTTTCCATCTGTGGTCTGCAGATGGAATTAGAGGTCCTCCACCCCCTGATAGAGTTCGAAAACCAGGCCAAACAGAATAGTAAAACTTTCTTTCAACTGCGTGTCAAAGAAGGAGTCAGAAGACGGGTTCTCGTTGTTTCGGGGCCTACGAAATGGAGGTGGCGCCCCCATGGGTGTTCTTAAGGAACCAGTTGCTGGTGCGTGGGAAGGCTCGACATTTTTGGAGATTGGAGGGACTGGAAGGTATCATGAGGAGGAACCCGACGGGCCGTCAATGATGGCTAAACAATCAAATTGGGAGACAGGCCAGGTGGGGGAGGCGAGAGGTGCTGGCTCGGGCTGGAGGGGCGGTGAAGTGAAAGTGGAAGGCGACTCAGGGGGTGAGACAGAGGGCCGGGACTGACTAGGATTCCATGGAGAGCCTATTCGTGGCCATCCCCTTTGACGTGGCATGAGTTTCGTCGAATGAGTGCCGAAGAAAACCAAGTGCTCAAGGCAGAGGTAGAGAGCCTGGGCTACGATCACCATGAAGGTCCAGTTTTAACAAGGCTGGGGTAGCAGAGGGGAGAGCCAGTCGGGCCGCTCGCGAAGGTGAGAGGCGAATACAAGCAACAGGGCCATGGAATAATTCGTAAAGGAGAAGTATGTTACAAAGTTAAAGCCACTGCGACGTCGTAATGGCAAGTTAATGCAGGATATGGGTGGCGGGCGATGGAACGAGCTTGTAACATGGCTCCTTGCCTCGCTGGCCAATCCATTCCTCCGCCTCGTGTTAGTTGGCTCGCACTAGCAGCCCATCCAGGGGTGTGTCCACTGCCCCAGCTTTATGAAAACATTTCTGGAGAATGGGGTGATTAGGATCGATGGACGTTTTGCAAAGGAGTTCTGGTCCATTCCAATTGGTCCCCGTGTTAGCCAATTCATCCACAACTTTGTTCGTCTTCCTCCTGATATGAGAAGGTATAACAGACTACATGGGAAGGCTCGACAGTTCTGGAGATTGGAGGGACTAGAATGTATTGCAAGGAGGAACCCGACGAGCTATCAATGATGGCTAAACAATCAAATTGGGAGACAAGCGGGGTGGGGGACGCGGGAGGTGCTGGCTCGGGCTGGAGAGGCGGTGAGGTGAAAGTGGAAGGTGACTCAGGGGGCGAGACAGAGGGTCGGGGCCGGTGAGGATTCCATGGAGAGCCTCTTCACGACCATCCCCTTTGACGCGGCATGAGTTTCGTCGAATGAATGTCGAAGAAAACCAAGCGCTCCACGAAGAGGTAGAGAGCCTGGGATATGATCACGATGAAGGTCCAGTTTGAACCAGGCTGGGGTAGCGGAGGGGAGATCCAGTCGGGCCGCGAGGGGAGGCGAGAGGCGAATACAAGCAGCAGGGTCATGGAATATTTCGTAAAGGAGAAGTATGCTGTAGAGTTAAAGCCACTACAACATCATAATGGCGAGTTAATGCAGGATTGGGGTGGCGGGCGATGGCACGAGCTCGTCACATGGATCCTTGCCTTGTTGGCCGATCCGTTCCTCCTTTTCATGCCAGTTGGCTCACACTAGCACCTCGTCTGGGGGTGTGTCCACTACCCCAACTTTACGAGCACATTGCTGGAGAATGGGGTGATTAGGATCGATGGAAGTTTTGCAAAGGAGTTCTGGTCCATTCCAATTGGTCCCCATATTAGCCAATTCATCTGCAACTTGGTTCTCCTTCGTCCTGATATGAGCAGGTATAACAGCCTACATGGGAAGGCTCAACAGTTCTGGAGATTGGAGGGAATGGAAGGTATCGCGAGGAGGAACCCGACGAGCTATCAATGATGGCTAAACAATCAAATTGGGAGACAGGCGGGGTGGGGGATGCGGGAGGTG
>SNQJ01S0013399.1:21172-31722 GCA_010110895.2 Picea sitchensis | reverse complement strand
GAGCTCGTCACATGGCTCCTTGCCTCGTTGGCCGATCCATTCCTCCTCCTCATGCCAGTTGGCTCACACTAGCACCCCATCTGGGGGTGTGTCAACTGCCCCAGCTTTATGAACACATTGCTGGAGAATGGGGTGATTAGGATCGATGGACGTTTTGCAAAGGAGTTCTGGTCCATTCCAATTGGTCCCCATATTAGCCAATTCATCCGCAACTTGGTTCGCCTTCCTCCTGATATGAGCAGGTATAACAGCCTAGTTTGGTTGCAGCAAATCTGTTATAATCTGTAGCCCGTGTGAGAGTCTCCAGCTCGGTGAATGTTTGTCCGGGTTCGCTCCATTGAAAATTCTATGGAGTAGATTGATGATGATTTGAGAATCTCCCTCTACACTTAGCTTGGTGAGATTGTTTTCAATGGCTAATTGCATTCCTCTAATAATCCCCCAAAGTTCTGATTTGTTGTTCGTGGTATGACCAAGGGAGCCTGTGTTTATGAGAGTGATGTGCCCATGATGGTTGTGAAAGACTACTCCATAGCCCACTGTGCCTAGATTTCATTTAAAGGCTCCGTCAAAATTGAGCTTGATGAAGTCGACTAGGGGGGGAGACCAAAAGGAGCAACTACTGAGAAGGGGGGGAAGAGAAGAGGGGGGAAGTGGGTGATGAGAAGGAAAAGGGTTCTAGTACTGAAGTATAAGGAGTTCTGAGGGATTGTTGATCAAGTATTTTTCAGTCCGTGGTTGAATGTTGAGAGTTTCCAAAATATTGCAGCGGCATTGGTTCCAACAGTGTTGCCATGGGAGGGAGACGTTTCTGAAAAGCCTCGTATTCCTTTCTTGTGAAGTTTTCCAAAGAATGAAGCCTGGAAGTAATTTCCAAATATGATTTAGGAGGGGAGAATGGAAAGCCTGGTCCCTCCAATCAGTAATGGTATCAATGATACTATCTCTATTGCGATCCAAGGTGCACATGATAAGCACAACTTGATCCCATATTTGTGCAGTGTAAGGACAAGAATTGAGGAGGTGATTCATGGTTTCGTCTACCTCTCCACAAAGCATACAAATAGAAGGTCCAACAAAACCTATTTTTGAGAGTTTATCCCAGGTTAGAATGCTCGAGTGGGAAATGAGCCAGAGAAAGAGGGTAATTTTAGGCCAGTGTTTAAGATCCCAGATTTTGCACCATACTTTCCTTGTAGGAGGAGGGTCTAATTGAGTTTTGACCTGATAGGCTTCCCATATGTTGTAGGTTCCCCGTGACCAATATCCCAATCAAAGGATATCCTCTCCTGCGAGTTAGGGGATTTTCCTTTTGGCTAGTTCCTCCTGCCAGGGTCCCAGATCCACGTGCGCGTCCAGATTTATGTGTTCCCTCTTAAGGTGCCAGCATCACCAGGTGTCTTCTGGTGAATTGTCCTGCCAGTAGTCATCTACTCTTGTGAGGCCTGCAAGTGTAGCTTGGGTGCTAATATCCCTAGCCCAATCCTCGTTGTCCAAAATTGGCCATTGCTGCCAGGAATCTTTCCAGAAAAGAGCGGTTTCCCCATTTCTAATTTCCCAGAAAGCATGCCGAGCAATAAGCTATCTTCTCTGCTTCTCCTCTATCGAGATTAAGGAGCCTAGGTTGTCCCCATTCCATCGAATAAGGTTTTTTTCCACCACATTTGGTACATATTTCTTCCTCCAAAGTCTTGCCCAGAGATCCTTGGGGTTTTTTAGCCACCGCCACCATATTTTGGCGCTTAGAACTTTGTTCATAATAAAGGGATCCCATAATCCCAAGCCTCCTTATTCTTTGGGTTGACAAAGTTTTTTCCCAAATGATCAGCGCTATTTTCTTCCTTGTGTTGAGGCCTTTCCAGATGAAGTTTCTTTGTAAGATTTTAATGGTTGTAAGGACAAACTTTGGAGTAGCTAGCGTTGAGAAGCTGTATATAGGAAGGGCCTAAAGAACAGCTCAGAGATGAACAAGATGACTAGGAAGGTTTAAAACTATGAAATTCCAGGAAGAAAGCCTCTTGGTGAAGGAGGACAACAGATGTTCCCAAGAGGAGTTCCTGAGGGCATTATCAATTAGGGGAATGCCAAGGTATTTGGACAGAAGGGAGCTTCTGTTGAATCCTAAGATATCAGAGACATGGCGCTAAATCGGAGGGGGCATATTGAAGAAAAAGTTTTGGGATTTGTCTTTGTTTCAATCCAGACTCGAGCCGTCAGAGAAGGTTTGGAGGATCGAGAGGAGAGAGTTTGCTTCGCGGACAGTTGGGGTTCCCATCAAAAGCGTGTCATCCACAAATTGACTATGCGAGATAGGGGGGAGATGCCATGCAAAGGGAGGTCTGTCAGTAGGTCGTTTGCAACAACTGCGTGAATGGATCGACTAAGTCCTTCGGCCATAATGATGAAGAGTAAAGGGGAGAGAGGATCTCCCTGTCTAATTCCTCTTTAGGGGGAGAAGGGTTGAGAGGGTACACCATTGATAAGAATAGAGAAAATATTTGAGGAGGTTAGATTCAGAATCCAAGTCACCCAAAGTTGATCAAAGCCAAAAGCTAGGAGCATTTCCCGCATGTAGTCCCATCTTATCTTGTCAAATGATTTAGATAGGTCTAGTTTAAGGAGAATACCTGGTGTTTTAGTCTTCTGCAAAGAATGGATCACTTCATGGGCTAGGATGATGCTGTCAAAGATTTGTCTTCCTTTAACATAGCCCGATTTCTCTGGAGATATGATTGTTGGTAAGATGGGCTTCAGTCTTCGGCAATCACTTTTGTTAGGAGTTTGTAGATGACGTTGTAGAGAGCTATGGGTCTGAACTGCTTAGGATGGTGATCTTGCCCCTCTTTGTGGATAAGGGTGAGAAAAGTCGCATTGAGAGCATCAAGGACTTGTCCTGTGGCTCTAGAGTCTTCAAGAATTTCCCAAAGCTCTACCCTGATCATCGGCCAACAATGGTGGAAAAAATCGTTGGTGAAGCCATCGGGTCCAGGTGCCTTGTATTTGGGGGTGTCCTAAAGCGCTTGATCCACTTCCCCAATTGTAATGGGCCAGAGCAGGGCAGAGTTTTGCTTCGGGGTGACAAGGGTGGGCACATGCCATGTAACCTTAGTTATGGCCTCATATCTATCCGGGAATGGTTCCATGAGGAGATCTTTGTAATAGTCGATCAAAGTCATCTCCATGTCTTCATGGGAATGAATGGGCTCCCCGATGGTGGAGGTTAGGTGCGTGATTCTATTAGAGTTCCTTCTGTGGACGACAGTTCTATGAAAGAATTTGGTGTTTCGTTCCCCTTCCTTGAGCCATTGGATGGGTGATTTATGTTTCCATAAAATCTCTTCTTGTCTTTTCCTAGCCTCTAGCTATTGATTTACTTTTGCTTCCTGAACTTTTAACTCGTTCGTTAGCCCCTGCATCCAAATCTGATTTTGAATCTCGCTTATCTCTTCTAACAGTTGCTTTTGGGAGTCGAAGATATTGCAAAGGTTTGCTTATTCCATAGTTTGAGAATTTGTTTGAGGTTCTTTAACTTTTTCTTAGATCTGTACATTTTGGAGGTGTGGGAGACCTATACCTCCCTCCACTAGTCCTGGATTTTTGCTTGGAAATCGGGATGGTTGAGCCAAAACTGTTCAAACTTGAAGGGTTCTTTCCAGGTGTGGCTGGCACATCCAACCATAGCTGGATAGTCCAGTGATCCGAGTCGGGGAAGTTCAGGATACTAGCTTCCAAAGTTGTTCCTTCCAACATAATGGAGTTAGATATGAGGAATCGATCTAGTTTGCAAGCGATTTGGTGTGATCCGGTTCTTCTATTTGTCCAAGTGTGGTTTCCATTGATGGCTTCCAGGTCGATAAGATGGAGGTTGTCTATGAGGTTGTTGAAGTCACTGGAGTCCTGATCCAGGTGTCTTGATCCTCCTTTATTTTCCTCCAGAATGCGGATGATATTAAAATCTCCACCAACAATCCATCTGTTATGCTGAATTAGACTGGATAGGTATTCCAAGTTCCTGAGAAAGGCCTGCTTATCCCTTGGGTTGGCCGGGCTATAGACATTGGTCAGGTGTTCCGGCTTGTTAGAGCCAATAAGCCTATAATCTGTAGTAATGGACCACTTGGTGGTGAGAAAATTTTCCAACATCACAGAGTTGGTGTTCCAGAGGATAGCCAATCCTCCAATTGTGACTATGGCTGTAGTGTAAGCCACTTCCCCTTGTTTCCAACAGTAGGGAAGTAGCCTGTCAATGTCTTCGAAAGTGGATTTTGTTTCCTGCAATAGTACTATGTCAGGTTTTTCTACAAAGATCAGATCTCATAGCATTTTTTGCTTGCTACATCCATTGAGGCCTATGATATTCCATGAGACAATATTCATGATGATGGTGTGGCTAGCACATACAACCATATCTGGATAGGCCAGTGATCTGAGCCGGGGAATTTTAGGATACTAGCTTCCAGAGTTGTTCCTTCCAACATAACGAAGTCAGATATGAGGAATCGATCTAGTTTACAAGCGATTTGGTGTGATCCGGTTCTTCTATTTGTCGAAGTGTGGTTTCCATTGATGGCTTCCAGGTCGATAAGGTGGAGGTTGTCTATGAGGCTATTGAAGTCACCGGAGTCCTGATCCAGGCGTCTTGATCCTCCTTTTTTTTCCTCCAGACTGTGGATGATAGTAAAATTTCCACCAACAATCCATCTGTTATGATGAATTAGACTCGATAAGTATTCCAAGTTCCTGAGAAAGGCCTGCTTATCCCTTGGGTTGTCCAGGACGTAGACATTGGTCAGGTGTTCCATCTTGTTAGAGCCAATAAGCCTATAATCTGCAGTAATGGACCACTTGGTGATGAGAAAATTTTCCAACAGCACAAAGTTGGTGATCCAGAGGATAGCCAATCCTCCAGCTGTTCCTATGGCTGCAGTTGAAGCCACTACCCCTTGCTTCCAGCAATAGGGAAGTATCCTGTCGATGTCTTCGAAAGTGCATTTTGTTTCCTGCAATAGTACTATGTCAGGTTTTTCTACAAAGATCATATCTCGTAGCATTTTTTGCTTGCTACGGTCATTGAGGCCTCTGATATTCCATGAGATAATCTTCATGATGATGGGGGGGGTGGGGAGAGGAGGGAAGATATCCGAGATCAGGTGGATTTAACTTGAGTTTACCATGAAGTGGCATATTTCTTGTATGAGCTTATTGGTAGATTTCCTTCCTCTTTTCTTTTCATCTTTCTGAGTTTTACTTTGATTTTTTGACTGACTGCCTTGTATTCCCAGACCTTTGTTGGATTGAGCTAAGGATCCAGCTGAGGAGTTGATAAAGACCTTGTGCACCTTCTATAATTGATCCTTGGGTATGGTGTAAAGTTTCTGATGCCTGTAGGCGTGCTCAAGGTGCTCCAGATCTACCCCGGCTAGTTCTTGCTCTTCCAGCTCCATTTCTGCATCCCCATCCTCTGTCTCAAGAAAGTCTTGCTAGTCCTGAGCCACCTCTAGGGAGGGGTGATATGACTCCTTACCCTGTGAGGGCCATTCATACCCTTGGCTAATAGATTGAGGGTGATTATCCAAATGTGGTTCATTGGGGTTTATTAGGGTTGTGGGATTCTCTGGTTGATCTTGTAGAATTGCAAATTTATTACTAGTGGAAAGATCCTTACTTACTTGGGCTACTTGCTTTCATCCTCCTTGTCTTCTTTTCTCTGCTGGTTGAGTAAAGTCGTCCTTATCTTTTCCACTTTCTGGGTTCCCTTCTTTGTGAGAAGTATTGAGAGGGCACTCTCTGAAAAGATGACCGTGTTCGTGGCATTTCCTACATCGGAACGGAATGTGTTTGTAGTCGATGGTTTGGGTCGAGTCCTCATCATGATATTCAAGTATTATGGATCCCGGGAGCGGCTTGGCTATGTTCAGGTACACACAGATGCGAGCATAAGAGGTGTAGCACCACTGCTTGGTGGCTTCAGAAGACTTAACATATATGCCTATGGTATTACCTATGCCGGCTAAGACCTCCTCCAGCCAGAATTCTTGGGGGAGAGAGTATATTCTAATCCATACAGGTGCATGGGAAAAGTCCTCCTTTTCAAGGCTGAACTTCTCGGTCTAGAATCTTAAGAAGAGTCCTGCCGAGTTATAGAAGTATGACCCCCCATCAAAGATGCAATTGCGATCCTCGAGGTTGTGGAATATGATTGTGAAGAACCCCTTGGAACCCAGTTGTAGCTCATAGTGTCCTTTTGGCTTCCACCAGTATTGTATCCATTTGATCAGATCGTGCTCAGAAGGCCAGAGCCCTAGGAATTTTCTGACCAGGGCATAGTCTCTCATATATTGCTTTTGCTCTTCTATGCGTGGTGAGATGATAATGTATTTTGGGGCCTTTGGTGCTTGAGGGATACATTTGCATGGCATCCAAGGAGTTAACACAGTAGTTGGGATAGTCACATTCTCTGGATCAATGTCCATCTCCCGATCCTTGAAGGTTCCTTCCGCCAGGAGTTTCGAGCGCAAGTCTGGTGGGGGCTCAAAGGTCGGCCATTTCAAACCTTCTACATAGTTTCCATTCGCGGTGACCTGGCTGTAGGAAGTTCCATTCGTCCCTCCTTCCCTGCGAGACATGAGCCCCAATGGGGTGGGCATTGGGGCAATGCGGTGCAGTGCTGCTAAAGAACCCAAAACCCTAAACCAATTCAGCTTCATCTCTTCCTTGGCACATTGACTTTTTTGAATTTTGATATAATATTGTAATAGGATATTGTTAATATGGTGGTAATTTTTTTATTTAGATGATAGAAATCTAACTAATTAAATATATAGGCAATTCACCATGACAATGATATTTACACTAGTATAGAATCTAGAAAATATCTAAAATTTAAAAAGAAAAATAATTGTTTTCAACTATCACACTATTGGATTGATACATCCAATAAATTTAATAATACTTGGTGAATATTATTAATAGTACTAATGTGTATTTATAATAAAAATATTAATCATATATATCATATATATATAATTTTGTTTTTTTTAAATACAATTAAAAGAAAACATAAGCAATCAAATTATCCTAAATAAAAGAATGGTTCAAATTTATGTTGCACTACCCGTTGCCCCCAAAAAAACCCACTAAACTTACCCAATTAGTTGGGGACTTGGGGACTTGCTCTTCGTCCCCAAGAAGTTCCGGACAAATTTTGAGGATGTTGTTCTAGGTTGATTTTAGGGATTTTTTTGGGCAGATTTTCAGTATACTCTGGGCATATATCTTCATTCTTGAAAATCATGGAAATTGATGATTGGACAATAGGATCATTTTTTCCATCCATTATTTTTTTATTGCATTGAATCTAAATGTGTCGTAAAAGTTGTAGCTCAAAACATGGGTTTTGATTTGGGTTTTTGGTGATTTAAATATTGTATTTTCAGAAACAAGGTTACAACAAGCAAAGTTTCCATGTCAAAAAAACAAGAAATGCAACATTTCAAAGGGTTGATCCATATGGTTATTTCTCTTGTTCTTCTCATTTTTTTGGTCCTCTTAGTTTTTACATATTGTACATGGGTTTCCAGGAGTCATTCAATTATGGTGCTTCCACCATTCTAACTTCAAGCATTGTGAGAATAATCAGATAGTCGTGACTTCGATTGGGTACTAAATGTTTGAATAAATTCCTATTCAATCACCTTCTTAATCTGAAATATGAATCTAATCTCTTTACAGAACCAAAGTGTTTTATAGTGGTTTTCAACACAACCATAAAAATCTGCAAAGCCTATTGAGAAGGGAATGTCTTTCATGTTTTAACATAATTTTCATTAACAAGAAACACTAGTAAGAAAAACTGCCATAGAGACATTTCTCACTTAAGCTTCTTAAAGTTAAATTGCATTTTTCTCTTTAGCAGCCAATAATGAAATGTTACTCAACCGTTTTTTAAATTGCTCGAGTTTTTTCAATATTGGCAAGTGTAAGGGATGTGCATAATAGTGTATAGTATAGCTTGTTATGCTTACAAGCTTGAAGCAACTACAAATGTTTATGGTGAATTTTAATATTTTTTAATATATATATATATATATGTGTGTGTGTGTGTGTGTGTGTGTGTGTGTGTGTGTGTCCTATTGTCATGCTCAACCTGCCATTCCTCCAAAATTTAGGGGTGAGCTTTAGGCATCCCAGGGGACGCGTCCCCATCCCCACCTTTCCCGTCCACAAAACAAATGCAACATGAGTTCAATTTCATTAAAAAATAATTAAAATTAAAATAAAATTTAATTAACAACTTACAAAAATAATGTTTTTTATGATTTATTTTTTATGTTCTTTACTAATTTATTTGAGGTATTCTGATTTGTTATTTTTTTTTTAAGAAACATGATGATATTAGGTAGATCTATGTATAATTAAGAAATGAAAAGAAGGATATCACATAGAGATAAGATGATTGAACTCTGCAATTTTATCTTTGAAATGCATCTTATTTGAGCTCTAATAATAAAATACAATTTTTTTGGTGGAAAAAATAACTTATTTATAATGTTCTTAAGTAAAAAATAATTAAAACATATCTTATTTATTTATTATTTAATCATTACCTTTTTTTTAGATAAATTTATCTATGTTGTATGATTTATTTAAACAATATATTTGGTATTTTTAGAAAGTACAAAGAAATGAGGGAAATGAAAGATTATTCCATGATTATCATATAGTTATAGGTGAATATTTGTTTTTTTTTTTGCAATTGAGAAATGAACTTTTTAGTGCAATAAATAAAATAAGCACGTGTATGTAATAAAAAAATAAAAACACATGTATCTGATAAAATAAATAATTTTTTTAATACTAAATATTAGTTTAATCTATTTTGAATTTTCACCCCATAATCCCTATTTAGTGGATAATGCTTCCACTACCATTTGTTGGCTATGCTACACATGTATTTTAATAGAAAAAAGAGTTGTTTAAACATTTTAAGTTTTTCCCTAAATCCATGATATAATTTGGGTCAAATGAGTCAAAATAAAAAAACTCCAGCCGTTGTTGTGGCTCAGGCAGTGTGTCAATCCCGCAAAAAAAAAATAGCAAACAAAAAAATAAATAAATAAAAATAAACAAAATTAATTTTTTTAAATATAGAATATTAAATTAACTTATTTTTAATTGTGTTCTAATACACATCTATTTAAATTGAAAAATAAACAATTCAAAGCCATAAATAAAATAATATTTTTTAACTAAATATATTTATTTTAAATCTTATCCTAACCGCATTTTAATGGCATCCAATGTCCTTCAACAAAGTAATAAATGTTGCATAAGTTGAGATATACACCATCAGATCTAAATTCTTTTAAATCCAAGATATACTAGCCTAAGAAACATTTATTACTAAAACACTAAATTATTTTTATAAGAGTAATAAGCATTTATTAATAAAAACCTAAATTGTTTTTATAATTACAATGTATCTATGAAGCATTTACTACTAGAACACGAAATTATATTTGTAACTGTGCCCATGGTTTTTCATTACAGATAGGCTTTTAATGGACACAATTTCATATGTTCTGAAGATTCTTGGTTGTCATAATAAATGAAGGATTTTGATTTCAATCATTAACTTCCTTGCACGGAAAAAAATGCCCCTTCCTCATTAAAAATGGTAGCTAATGGTAACTAGAATGATTAGAATAATAATAAGAGATCAAATTATTAATACCAAATTTAATAATTGTTCCAAAAGTTTTTAGGATGAATAAAGCCACACCATTTTACAATTTTTTATTACATATGTTTATGGTTTTTTACATTGGTTTTTACCACATATTGTTGGGATGCATGGGCCATGTTATGGGCATATCGCCTCCTTCTGGAAAACTCCATAGTTCCACTTTATAAGATTAAACATGAATTTCAAGAGGAAAAATTAAGTTTCAGCTCACCAAATCGAAGTAACGATCCATAGCACTAGCGAAAAGGGACAAATGAGCCAGATGAAATATTTACTATTGACTTCAATAGGAAAGTGTTTAACTATGTTTCCTACATAGAGGCCTATGAAAGGAGATCAGTGGTGTCAATGTTCAATTATTTATTCTAGACACAAGCACATAAAGAGGAAATATTGGATCAACGACACGATCCAAAATCCGTAAAAGTGTTCGACCCTGCATTAAAAGAATCTAGAATTTATTTGGTGAAATCTTTGCAACAATCATATAGGATATGTTCCTGGTGTGGATGTCCCACACCCAACAACTTAGGTATCCTTTTAAGGGACGGGGTATAATTTTTTTTTCTCTTTTTCTCGACCATCTCAAATTCTCTTCCCAAGACCTCCATCATCTTCTTCTCATCAAGAGATTTCCAACGACTATAAGTTTTTCCATATATGATATCTACACTAAAAGTTATGGCCCTTCAAATTTCTATAAGCCTTTACCAACTAGGGTCTCTCGTCATCATGTGGCATCCATGTGCATCCCTATCATCTTGCCTACCACCTCAACATAGCATACAAAGACTTTCCCAAATCA
>SNQJ01S0013399.1:0-12108 GCA_010110895.2 Picea sitchensis | reverse complement strand
AAGGTACATTAGAGTTTGGTATTAGTACACGAGAAGTTGAGATTTTTTTGGCATGGAATAGCCTAGGTGGCTAGGTATGTTACATATCCTACTCATCCTTTTCTTGACCAGGAATTCTGTACATTGTAGATTCAATCATACCTATATCCACAAGGAAATTCCTCAAATGATCAAATTAATATAAGACATTGTTTCGTCATCCATCTATTCCATAGGGCTAGTGCATTCTCTGGAGTGAGTTGTTGATCATAAACTTGTTTCTCATTTCCATGATGATCCTTCACACCTTGGCCTACATATATTACCACATATATGTTGTCAATATTTTCTTCATAATCACTACAAACAACAATGTTGGTTTTGAATGGCACAATGTGTCTTGATTCTCCAGGATTAGGTAATATATACCTTCCTAAATAGGTATGTACAACCTATAATACTCAACATCCTTCGATACTTGAATACATCCCCAAATTCAACTGTAATACACCTATTTCCCCCAACTTGTAATTAATCATTGATTATGATCACTATGTTATGGCATGTGAAAAAAGTAACTGTATTATTGTTTAGATTTCCAATCACTGACTATGGGGGTGAAGCCTAGAAGTATTGACAATGATATCACTATGTCAAAATGACCCCAAATTATCTTTGTTGAAATAATAAGCCCCATCCTGATCCCAAGGAAAAATATTTAATGAGAAAATTATCATCCTGAAGTACCAGAGAGTGTAGTTTCTTGCAGGCCCATATTGACACGAGTTCCTTCTGACATAAGGAAGAGGACATACCTAGAACCTTCTCGAGGTGGAAAAAGGTGTGGAATAATACACACAAAAGAAGATAATAAGTAGACCATGCCCACAGGGGCATGTGCGACTTGTATATTTAGAGAGAAAATAGGAGAATCCACGAGGCTCTTGGGTTCTGTAGAAGAACTGCAGGATTAAGTTATTCTGGTTGAAAGGAGAGAAAAAGTGAAAGGATCACTCAAAGTTTGCAGAAAACATGACATCAGTATAAGGTCGCAAGTTGGATGCTAAGGGAGGATGTGATAAACCTCACAGAGGCTATGACAAAGAAAGGATCTCTAAGAAATAATAAAAGTTCCCTAGTGATATCATCGATTGGCATGGGGGTGGATAAAGAGCTAAGAATGAATTCCTCTGAGCCTATGGTTGGGTGGAAAGGTGAACACCCAGATTCAGTTTGTTAGTGATGGACTGTAATAGATAAGCATTCCATATACTCTATGTACTAGAATTGAAATGAGCGGTTGGATGTGTGAGTCTATGACTAAAATTTGCATTGAATGATTAATATTAGTAAGTGGTATTGTTATTCTGTGAACCGCTACATTTGAATGGTTTATGTTTTCCTCTTCTTAGCTGCAACAAAAATATTAGACATGGGTATTCAAATGAAATTAGGAATAATATTATAGTTTATGTGTTTGTGGGAATATCCCTAAGGGAATTTCCCCAAGGATTGATATTGTAATGTAAGAGTCGAGGCATACTTCCTTGGACTACTTCCGTCCTCTTGAACCCTTGAATTTACCCTCGCATGTTATTAAATTCGATCTCTATGGATGGAGGGTGCCTCTTTCAAACCATTTTCCATGTGACTGGGGGCTCATGCCCACGACCCTAACCAAATCAAGGTTAAGAGTAGAGAATGTAGCCTCGAAACTTGTTAGGGAATCCATATGACTAGGACCTTGGAACCCTTCACTAGGTCTGAAAGGAGATAAGCTATCCTGGCTTTGGGAATCAGGGGGACTGGAGCTTTCGAGATGTTATAACTTCACCAAATGCAAAATAAACTGAAGGAAACCTGTAGGTATTGTTACCACAACGATTGACCGACATCTGGCAGTTTCCTTAACTATGACCGTGGGATCTGTCCCATAATTAAACCTTGATGAAATTCTCAGTTGCGAAGTAACACAAACCATAGATCTGAGGATATTCAAGATCTCCCCTGACCGTTGTATTGACGTTGTGGTCATTCGGTGTTGATCAACTATGGGAGTAAAAAGTAAATGAAACAACCAAACCCATGAGTGTCGAAGTTGCGAAGCGACAAGGACCGTCGATCCAAGGATGCTTCGAGATATCTTTTGACCATTGGATATAGATCGTGGTCATTCCAACGCTGACCACTCTTGGAGTAAAAAGGAAATTAAACAACCAAATCCATGAATGTCAAAGTCGTGAAGCGACGAGGATTGTCGATCTGAGGATGCTTCAATATCTCTCTTTACTACTGGATCTAGATCGTGATCAGTCCAACATTGACCACTCCAAGAGTATAAATGAAACTAAACAACCAAACCCCGAAACGACAAAATCACAAAGAAACATAGGCTGTATATCTATGGATTTATGTGGACTTATCTCGACCATGGGATAAAATTGTACTGGGAGGTTTCTAGCGGGAGTTCGAACTTCAGAGCCCTAGGCGATTTCGGAGGTAGGAGAGGCTGGATTCTCCCAGAGGATGTCAGTCTGGAGTGATGTGGCACCCTGGCATCACCTAGGGTGATGTCGACCCATGTTCGACATGCCATGTGTCACCTTGATTCATTCTTTTTATAGATCTTATATCCCAATTGGAACGTGAAATGTGTCTCCCATTGATAGGGCCATGTGTCATCTTTTTCCTTTTCCACATGTCAACCACCTGGCACATGCTCGCTTGGCCTAATAGCTGGTGGAATATTCAGGGCACTGTGATTTTGAGACTTTGGAAAAATTGGGATGTTGTAATGTTGGGGTTAATCAGCCGAAGGCTTGGACCTACCTTCACATTTAACGCGCCACCATGTGTAAGTGTGTACCCTTCAGGAGTCCAAGGTTTCAAAAATCTCGAGGTTTGGAGTGGTATATTGGAAAAGTTGAAATGGCCCAAGGCCCATATTTACTTTCCCACTATTGCAAGTTGTAAGAATAATTTAAATATAATTAATTAACTAAGTGGGACCCTCTGAATAGATTTGGCATTCGAGATTTTTTGGGTATATTTATAAGATCACGAGGAATAAATTTCACCGATGACTGGAGACTTAGGTGCTTATCGAAATTAATACTCCTAAGTCCTCCCTTGAAGTCTTTAGTTATATTATAATGTGATTAATGAAAGAACAAATTGGCAATGTTTAATTAAATTAATAGGCCTATAAGAGCTAGACAAGCGTCAACCTTGATTTGGGAATGTCTTTGTATTCTATGTTGCAGTGGTAGGCCAAATGATAGGGGGCCACATGGATGCCACATGGTGACGAGAGACCCTAGTTGGTAAAGGCTTATAGAAATTCGAAGGGCCATAACTTTTAGTGTAGATATCGGATATGGAAAAACTTATAGTCGTTGGAAATCTCTTGATGAGAAGAAGATGATGGAGGTCTTGGGAAGAGGATTTGAGATGGTCGAGAAAAAGAGAAAAAAAAAACTATACATCATCCGTTAAAAGGATACCTAAGTTGTTGGGTGTGGGACATCGACACCAGGAACATATCCTATATGATTGTTGCAAAGATTTCACCAAATAAATTCCAGATTGTTTTAATGTAGGGTCGAACACTTTTACTGCTTTTGGATCGTGTCATTGATCCAATATTTCCTCTTTATGTGCTTGTGTCTGGAATAAATAATGGAGCATTGACATCAATGATCTCCTTTCATAGGCTTCTATGTAGGAAACACAGTTAAACACTTTCCTATTGATGTCAATAGTAAATATTTCATCTGGCTCATTTGTCCCTTTTCGCTAGTGCTATGGATCCTTACTTTGATTTGGTGAGCTGAAACTCAATTTTTCCTCTTGAAATTCATGGTGAAACTTATAAAGTGGAACTATGGAGTTTTCCAGATCCAGAAGGAGGCAATATGCCCATAACATGGCCCATGCATCCCAACAATATGTGGTAAAAACCAACGTAAAAACCCATAAACATATGTAATAAAAAATTGTAAAATGGAGTGGCTTTACTCATCCTAAAAACTTTTGGAACAATTATTAAATTTGGTATTAATAATTTGATCTCTTATTATTATTCTAATCATTCTAGTAACCATTAGTTACCATTTTTAATGAGGAAGGGGAATTTTTTTCCATGCAAGGAAGTTAATGATTGAAATTAAAATCCTTCATTTATTATGACAACCAAGAATATTCAGAACATATGAAATTGTGTCCATTAAAAGCCTATTTGTAATGAAAAACCATGGGCATAGTTACAAATATAATTTAGTGTTCTAGTAGTAAATGCTTCATAGATACGTTGTAATTATAAAAACAATTTAGGTTTTTATTAATAAATGCTTATTAGTCTTATAAAAATAATTTAGGGTTTTAATAATAAATGTTTTTTAGGTTTGTATATCTTGAATTTAAAAGAATTTAGATCGGATGGTGTATATCTCAACTTATGCAACATTTATTATTTTGTTGAAGGACATTGGATGCCATTAAAATGTGGTTAGGATAAGATTTAAACTAAATATATTTAGTTAAAAATTATTATTTTATTTATGGCTTTGAATTGTTTATTTTTCAACTGAAATAGATGTGTATTAGAATGCAATTAAAAATAAGTTAATTTAATATTTTATATTTAAAAAATTTATTTTTGTTTATTTAATATTAAAAGGTGTTATTTTTATTTATTTATTTATCTGTTTGCTATTTTTTTTCGGGACTAAGGGACTAGCCTGTGCCTGAAAAACGACTAATCTTGGGGGAATGACACATTGCCTGAGCCACAACAATGGCTGGAGTTTTTTTATTTTGAGTCGTTTGATCCAAATTATATTATGGATTTAGGGAAAATCTTAAAATGTTTAAACAACTCTTTTTTCTATTAAAATACATGTCTAACACAGGCAACAAATGAAAGTGGAAACATTATCCAATAAATAGGGATTATGGGATGAAAATTCAAAATAGATTAAATTAATATTTAGTATTAAAAATATTATTTATTTTATCAGATACATGTGTTTTTATTTTTTTATTACATACATGTGTTTATTTTATTTATTGCACTAAATAGTTCATTTCTCAATTGCAAAAAAAAAACAAATATTCACCTATAACTATATTATAATCATGGAATAATCTTTCATTTCCCTCATTTGTTTGTAATTTCAAAAAATACCAAAATATCTTGTTTAAATAAATCATACAACATAGATAAATTTATCTAAAAAAAAGGTAATGATTAAATAATAAATAAATAAATAAGATATGTTTTAATTATGTTTTACTTAATTTTTGAGAAGAAGAACATTATAAATAAGTTATTTTTTCCAAAAAAAATTGTATTTTATTATTAGAGCTCATTTTTACTTAATTTTTGAGGAGAAGAACATTATAAATAAGTTATTTTTTCCACCAAAAAAATTGTATTTTATTATTAGAGCTCTAATAAGATGCATTTCAAAGGTAAAATTGTACAGTTCAATCATCTTATCTCAAATAACAGATCAGAATATCTCAAATAAATTAGTAAAGAAAATAAAAAAAAAACATAAAATGCATTATTTTTGTAAGTTGTTAATTAATTTTTACTTTAATTTTAATTATTTTTTAATGAATTTGAACTCATGTTGCATTTGTTTTGGGGATGGGAAAGGTGGGGATGGGGACGGGGACAATAGAACACACACACACACATACATATATATTTAAAAATATTAAAATTCAACATAAACATTTGTAGTTGCTTCAAGCTTGTAAGCATAACAAGGTATACTATACACTATTATGCACATCCCTTACACTTGCCAATACTGAAAAAACTCGAGCAATTTAAAAAAGGGTTGAGTAACATTTCATTATTGGCTGCTAAAGAGAAAAATGCAATTTAACTTTAAGAAGCTTAAGTGAGAAATGTCTCGATGACAGTTTTTCTTACTAGTATTTTTTGTTAATGAAAATTATGTTAAAACATGAAAGACATTCCCTTCTCAATAGGCTTTGCAGATTTTTATGGTTGTGTTGAAAACCACTATAAAACACTTTGGTTTTGTAAAGAGATTAGATTCATATTTCAGATTAAGAAGGTGATTGAATAGGAATTTATTCAAACATTTAGTACCCAATCGAAGTCACGACTATCTGATTATTTTCACAATGATTGAAGTTGGAATGGTGGAAGCACCATAATTGAATGACTCCTGGAAACCCATGTACAATATGTAAAAACTAAGAGGACCAAAAAAATGAGAAGAACAAGTGAGGTAACCATATGGATCAACCCTTTGAAACGTTGCATTTCTTGTTTTTTTGAAATGGAAACTTTGCTTGTTGTAACCTTGTTTCTGAAAATACAATATTTAAATCACCAAAAACCCAAATCAAAACCCATGTTTTGAGGTACAACTTTTACGACACATTTAGATTCAGTGCAATAAAAAAATAATGGATGGAAAAAATGATCCTATTGTCCAATCATCAATTTCCATGATTTTCAAGAATGAAGATATATGCCCAGAGTATCCTGTAAATCTGCCCAAAAAAATCCCTAAACTCAACCTAGAACAAGATCCTCAAAATCTGTCCGGAACATCTTGGGGACGAAGAGAAAGTCCCTGAGTCCCCAACTAATTGGGTAAGTTTCTTGGGTTTTTTGGTGGCAATGTGTATTGCAGCATAGATTTGAACCATTCTTTTATTTAGGATAATTTTATTGCTTATGTTTTCTTTTAATAGTATTTTAAAAAAAAAAATTATATATATATATATATATGATATATATGATTAATATTTTTATTATAAATACACATTAGTATTATTAGTAATATTCACCAAGTATTATTAAATTTATTGGATGTATCAATCCAATAGTGTGATAGTTGAAAGTAGTTATTTTTCTTTTTAAATTTTAGATATTTTCTAGATTCTATACTAGTGTAAATATCATTGTCATGGTGAATTGCCTATATATTTAATTAGTTAGATTTATATCATCTAAATAAAAAAAAATCACCATATTAACAATATCCTATTACAATATTACATCAAAATTCACAAAAGTTGAAGTGCCAAGGAAGAGATGAAGCCGAACTGGTTTAGGGTTTAGGGTTCTTCAGCCGCACTGCACCACATTGCCCCAATGCCTGCCCCACTGGGGCTCATGTATCGCAGGGAAGGAGGGCCGAGTGGCGCCTCCTACAGCCAGGCCACCGTGAATGGAAACTCTGCAGAAGGTTTGAAACGACCGACCTTTGAGCCCCCACTAGACTTGCGCTCGAAAATCTTGGCGGAAGGAACCTTCAAGGATCGAGAGATGGACATTGATCCAGAGAATGTGACTATCCCAACTACTGCATCAACTCCCTATATGCCATGAAAATATATCCCTCAAGTGCCACCGGCCCCAAAATACATTATCAGCTCAGCACGCATAGAAGAGAAAAAGAAATATATGATAGACTATGCCCTGGTCAGAAAATTCCTAGGGCTCTGGCCTTCTGAGCACGATCTAATCAAAGGGATACAATACGGGTGGAAGCCAAAAGGACACTATGAGCTACAACTGGGTTCCAAGGGGTTCTTCGCAATCATATTCCACAACCTCGAGGATCGCAATCGCATTTTTGATGGGGGGCGTACTTCTATAACTCGGCAGGACTCTTCTTAAGATTCTGGACCGAGAAGTTCAACGATGAAAAGGAGGACTTTCACCATGCACCTGTATGGATTATACTATACTCTCTCCCCTAGGAATTCTTGTTGGAGGAGGTCTTAGCCAGCATAGGTAATACCATAGGCATATATGTGAAGTCTTCCGAAGCCACCAAGCAGAGGCGCTACACCTCTTATGCAGGCATCTGTGTGTACCTGAACATAGCCAAGCCGCTCCTGGGATCCATAATACTTGAATATCATTCCATTCCGGTGCAGGAAATGCCACGAACACGGTCATCTTTTCAGAGAGTGCCTTCTCAATACTGCTCACAAAGAAGGGAACCCAGAAAGCATCCAAGATAAGGACGACTTTGCTCAACCAGCAGGGAAAAGAAGACAAGGAGGATGAAAGCAAGAAGCCCAAGTAAGTAAGGATCCTTCCACTAGTAATAAATTTGCAATTCTACAACATCAACTAGAGAATCCCACAACCCTAATAAACCCCAATGAACCACATTTGGATAATCACCCTCAATCTATTAGCCAAGGGGATGAACGACCCTCACAGGGTAAGGAGTCAGATCACCCCTCCCTAGACACGGCTTAGGAACAACAAGACTTTCTAGAGACATAGGACGGGGATGCAGAAATGGAGCTGGAAGAGAAAGAACTAGCTGGGGTGGATCTAGAGCACCTCGAGCACGCCTACAGGCATAAAAAAATTTACACCTTACCCAGGGATCAATTACAGAAGGTGCACACGGTCTTTCTAAACTCCTCAGCTTGATCCAACAAAGGTCTAGGAATACATGGCAGTCAGTCAAAAAATCAAAGTAAAACTCAGAAAGATGAAAAGAAAAGAGGAAGGAAATCTACCAATAAGATCATACAAGAAATAGGCCACTTCATGGTAAACTTAGGGAAAATCCACATGATCTTGGACAACTTCCATCCTCTCCCCACCCCCCCATCATCATGAATATTATCTCATGGAATATCAAAGGCCTCAACGGACGTAGCAAGCAAAAAATGCTATGAGATCTGATCTTTGTAGAAAAACCTGACATAGTACTATTGCAGGAAACAAAATGCACTTTCGAAGACAATGACAGGCTACTTCCCTACTACTAGAAGCAAGGGCAAGTGGCTTCAACTGCATCCATAGGCACAGCTGGAGGATTGGCTATCCTCTGGAAAACCAACTCTGTGCTGTTGGAAATTTTTCTCACCACCAAGTGTTCCATTACTGCAGATTATAGGCTTATTGGCTCTAACAAGCCGGGACACCTGACCAATGTCTATGGCCCAGCCAACCGAAGGGATAAGCAGGCCTTTCTCAAGAACTTGGAATACCTATCCAATCTAATTCAGCATAACAGATGGATTGTTGGTGGAGATTTTAATATCATCCATAGTCTGGAGGAAAAAAAGGAGGATCAAGACGCCTGGATTAGGACTCCAGTGACTTCAACAGCCTCATAGACAACCTCCACCTTATCGACCTGGAAGCCATCAATGGAAACCACACTTGGACAAATAGAAGAACCAGATCACACCATATCACTTGCAAACTAGATCGATTTCTCATATATGAATCCCTTATGTTGGAAGGAACAACTCTGGAAGCTAGTATCGTGAACTTCCCCGGCTCGGATCACTGTCCTATCTAGCTATGGTTGGATGTGCCAGCCACACATGGAAAGAAAACCTTCAGGTTTGAACATTTTCAGCTCGACCATCCCGATTTCCAAGCAAAAATCCAGGACTGGTGGAGGGAGGCAGAGGTCTCACATTTCTCCAAAATGTATAGATTTAAGCAAAAGTTAAAGAACCTCAAACAAATTCTCAAACTCTGGAATAAGAAAACTTTTGGCAATATCTTCGACTCCCAAAAGTAGTTGTCAGAATAGAAGAGCAAGATTCAAAATTGGATTTGGATGCAGGGGCTAACGAACGAGCTAAAATCTCAGGAAGCAAAAGCAAATCAACAGCTAGAGGCCAGGAAAAGACAAGAAGAGATTTTATGGAAACATAAATCACGCATCCAATGGCTCAAGGAAGGGGAACAAAAAAACAAATTCTTTCACAGAATTGTCGTCCACAGAAGGAATTCTAATAGAATCACGCACCTAACCTCCAACAACGGAGAGCCCATTCATTCCCACGAAGACATGGAGACGACTTTGATCGAATATTACAAAGATCTCGTCACAGAACCATTCCTGGATAGATATGAGGCCATAACTAAGGTTACGCGGCATGTGCCCACCCTTGTCACTCTCGAGAAAAACTCAGCCCTACTCCGGCCCATTACAATCAAGGAAGTGGATCAAGCACTTCAGGACACCCACAAATGCAAGGCACCTTGACTCGATGGCTTCACCAACGATTTTTTCCACCATTGTTGGTTGATAATCAACGTAGAGGTTTGGGAAATTCTTGAAGACTCTAGAGCCATAGGACAAGACCTTCATGCTCTCAATGGGACTTTCCTCACCCTTATCCCCAAAGAGGGGTAGGCTCACCATCCTAAGCAGTTCAGACCCATAGCTCTCTACAACGTCATCTTCAAACTCCTAACAAAAGTGATTGCCGAAGATTCAAGCCCATCTTACCGACAATCATATCTCCGGAGCAATCGGGCTATGTTGAAGGTAGACAATTCTTTGATAGCGTCATCCTAGCCCATGAAGTGATCCACTCTTTGCAGAAGACTAAAACACCAGGTATTCTCTTTAAACTAGACCTCTCTAAAGCCTTTGACAAGATAAGCTGGGACTACATGCGGGAAATGATCCTAGCTTTTGGCTTTGATCAGCTTTGGGTGACTTGGATTCTGATTCTAACCTCCTCGGCATTTTTCTCCATTCTTATCAATGGTGTACCCTCTCGACCCTTCTCCCCCTCAAGAGGAATTAGACAGGGAGATCCTCTCTCCACTTTCCTCTTCATCATTATGGCCAAAGGACTTAGTCGATCCATTCACGCAGCTATTGCAAACAACCTACTGACATGCCTCCCTTTGCATGGAATCTCCCCCCCTATCTCACATAGTCAATTTGTGGAAGACACACCTTTGATGGGAACCCCAACTGTCCACGAAGAAAACTCTCTCCTCTTGATCCTCCAAACCTTCTCTAATGCCTCGGGTCTGGATTGCAACAAAGATAAATCCCAAATCTTTTTCTTCAATACGCCCCCTTCGGTTCAACGCCATGTCTCTGATATCTTAGGATTCAACAGAAGCTCCCTCCCATCAAAATACCTTGGCATTCACCTGATTGATAATGCCCTCAGGAACTCCTCTTGGGAACATCTGTTGTCCTCCTTCACCAAGAGGCTTTCTTCCTGGACCTTCAAAGTTTTAAACCTTCCTAGTTGTCTTGTTCTTCTCCGAGCTATTCTTCAGGCCCCTCTTGTATACACCTTCTCGGCATTGGCTACTCCAAATTTTTTCCTTTCAACCATTAAAATCTTACAAAGAAACTTCATCTGGCAAGGCCTCAAAACAGGGAAGAAAATAGCACTGATCAGTTGGGAAAAACTTTGTCAACCCAAAGCACAAGGAGGCATGGGATTACGAGATCCCTTTATTATGAACAAAGTTCTAAGCGCCAAAATATGGTGGCGGTGGCTAAAAAACCCCAAGGATCTTTAGGAAAGACTCTGGAGGAAGAAATATGTACCAAATGTGGCGGAAAAAAACCTAGTTCGATGGAATGGGACAACCCAGGCTCCTTAATCTGGATAGCGAAAAAGCAGAGCAGATAGCTTGTTACTCGACATGCTTTATGGGAAATTAGAAATGGTGAAACTGCTCTTTTCTGGAAAGATTCTTGGCAGCAATGGCCAATTTTGGACAACAAAGATTGGGCTAGGGATATTAGCACCCAAGCTACACTTGCAGGCCTGACAAGAGTAGCTGACTACTGGCAGGACAATTCACCAAAAGACACCTGGCGATGCTGGTACCTTAACAGGGGACACATAAATCTGGACGCGCACGTGGATCCGGGACCCTGGCAGGAGGAACTAGCCAAAAGGAAAATCCCCAAACTCGCAGGAGAGGATATCCTCCGATGGGGATATTGGTCACGGGGAAACTACAACATACAGAAAGCCTATCAGGTCAAAACTCAATTATACCCTCCTCCTAGAAGGAAAGTATGGCGCAAAATCTGGGATCTTAAACACTGGCCTAAAATTACCCTTTTTCTCTGGCTCGTTTCTCACTCGAGCATTATAACCTGGGATAACCTCTCAAAAAGAGGTTTTGTTGGACCTTCTATTTGCATGCTTTGTGGAGAGGCAGACGAAACCATGAATCACTTCCCCAATTCCTGTCGTTACACTGCACAAATATGGGATCAAGTTGCGGTTATCATGCACACCTCGGATCGTAATAGAGATAGTATCATTGATACCATTACTAATTGGAGGGACCAGGCTTTCCATTCTCCCCTCCTAAAT